>DVQG01000679.1:0-13313 GCA_018231605.1 Papilio ambrax
CTAATGTGGGAAAGAGACCATAAGTTGCTGCCAACATCAAGGAAGCAAGGTTGTCGTCATGTCATGTCATTTTGACATTTGTAATTGATAATTTGACAAATGTAAACAGTTATATAAAGTTTTTATAATTTCACGCGGGTGGAGCCGCACGGGAACAGCTAGTTAAATAATACTTGAATAGTTGTATTTTACTTTATAACACTTTTTATAACAAAAGATTGAGCATATTGTATTTTTTTTTTATTTTATGACAATATAAGCACTAGAGGAGGCACCTAACAATCGATATAGTACCTTTCAAAGAAGGTACTGGTGAAAATATATGTAGTAAAGTGTTTTTTTTTATATTTCCAGGCGTTATTAGATTACCTCGCGTCGAAAGGTTACCCACAAGAAAACTATAAAGTCATCTCTAGCTGGCCTAGGAGAGACGTAAGTATTATTACAATATTCTTATACAAAAGGTAAAGAACAAAAAGATATATTTGAGCTTGTTTTTACGTAAAAACGCATTTCTTATTTAATTATTTTTGAAACTATAGGTCGATATGGGGGGAAACTTGACCTTCCCCGTTTAGAGAATTGAACAATCTAAAATAGATGTAAAAAAACTAATTTAAATACCATATTAATAGTAATTTGTGTACCAAGGTCTGGCGACCCTTGCGACTCAAACATATTGTCATCTCGCTCATCCTCCTTAAGAGAGAAAGAGATGACTATATTTCTGTACACATGTACCATGATGAATGTTTATTCCACAGTTAACGTTAGAATCTCACAGCAGTACTCTGAAAGCGTTGAAATTGTACCCTCAAGAGACGATAATGCTGGAGGAGCGGTGAAGGCGCCGCCCTCGCGCCCTCGCGCCCTCGCGCCCTCGCGCCCTCGCCCACTGTTTACAAATTTCCATTCCAATAACCGTGAAAACTTGATACTATCTCTGTTTCAAAGAGAATGAGATACAAATATTTCTAAAGTAAACCCACAGTCACCTAAATCTTCACTATTATTACCAAAGGCGCGGGCTTTTCTATACAAAACCGGTTATAACGACGAAACTAATCAGTCGCAATAAACTATACTAAGAAAAAGTAAATATTTGATTGTATTAAATTCCATTCGAAACTAATACTATTGGAAAAATGCTTTAACTCTGACTATGCTGATTTTAAATTTACGTCGATGAAAACCGCAGTCAAAATCTAGTTTATAAAGCGGTTGTTTAACTTTTTCTATCATTTCGTCGTTATAAACGATTTAAGCGGTTTGTTATATGCAATCTTTCGGATAGAAAATCTTTTTTTTTCACCAATAGAATATTTTTAATTTTTATCCGCTGAAGTTGAGTGGGTTATTAGGAATGTACTTTTAATTTTTCTTATAAGAAAAACAACTGACAAAAGAAACTCAAGAATCAGTCTCTCTGTCGCACTTCTGTCTATGAGATATGTTCGTCTCACTCTAACGCGAGTATTTTCCAGATTGTTCTAGAATTTTATGACAAATAGAATCCCGCGCCTTTTCGTGTAATTTAGAAAATGACTGTAAATGAAAATATAACCGTAACATTGCCATAATTGTATTGAAAACTATTTTTTTCTTGTTTTTTAAAAGGCAAGAAAAACGTACGTACAGTTCTTCAATGTAATTAATATATTTATTAGAACCAGGAATAATAACTCATTTTACTATTGCCGCTATGTATCTAAAATCAGCCAAAACTGACTTTATTGTGAGTAATATATGTCTTACATTAATATAATACAAATAATTTTAAATTGTTTTTTTCTTAGTGTCCTATCTACTTTTTATCCGAATTCTTTAACATAAAACATTACAGTTTGTTTTAAGAACCAAAGGCTCAAGTCAACTGTTCATAATCATTACAGATAAATAAAACGCCATAGCCAAAAGGCCTGTATTTATTTTTACTCTGTATATTTAAAAGCTTTTTTTTTTATCTGTATTTCGAAACTATTTAAACTCTTTCGTCGATCATATTTATTTGAATAGGTTAATAATCTCGTGATTCATAAAACGAATAAAAAATCGTAGAAAACCTCAAATTATATATCATTTATAAGTTATCATGAAACGAACATTTCATCAATAAATCGTTCATCACAAATATTAGTGAATTTATGATAAAAATTATTTTATAATTATTAGGTTTAATCAGAATGTTGCATGAAATTCATTTGTAATTTAAATTTTATGTTGCTGTATTTATAAATTATATATAATATTACGAACATCAAATAAATATGCGCCAACAGTAATGGCGACATTTAATTTTTTGCTTGCATCTGCCTATTTCGCGCGCTTTCTATTGTGGCGCGAACAAGCCATAGACGACGCATTTTTGGTATCTTGTATGTTCATCAAAATAATCAATGTGAACTTTAATTTAACCATTATCTGTGTAGAAATATAAACTTTTGTAATTAATAGTGATGAATACAGGCAGTTGCAAGATTTTTAAATAATAATTTCAACACAGCTGATACATTTTTGAGGTTAGTATTTTTTACCGCGCCTGTGAAATGAAGTCATGTTTGTGTACTGTGAGGGAGATATTTATCCAACAATTAAACAAGATGAAAATGCCTATAATTGTTTTATTTAATTCCTAATATATTTACCTTAATAAATAACACTAAAACGTACTATGAGAAAGCTACTCGCTTTACAAGATAAATTATTCAACTAGCTTTCGTCCGTTGAAAAAAAAACTAAAGCGAGTAGCCTATGTGTTTTTCCAGACTATCCTCTACATCTATACCAAATTTAATTAAAAATTCGTTCAGCCGTTTATGCTACAAACTTTAACAAATATCTTCCCATCTAAATTTTCGGGAATATTAGTATGATTTCTACTATCAATTCAAAAAAGTGATCTTTCTAAGTGGACGTTTATGAACGCGTTTCACTCTATTAACCTTCATATATCTCTTAAAATGTGTTGTACCCACATTTGGACGTCGTTTTATTTTATTCAAATAGATTTCCGAGACTAAAATGAACAGAGACACTAGAAAACCGCATACAAGAAATAATAAGGCCATAGAGAATTCTCGAATGTTTACAGCCATAATTTTACTATAACGTTGTTTAACACACGGCGGCTTGCGACTCTCCCAGTTTGATTTGATTCTGTTCATCAGACCAGTTTCCAACAGCTTACTTACACTGTAAAAGTATTAAATACTATCAAATCTGTTACTACCGTTAAACCAAATTTAATTTTACTATTGTAACCAGTAGCGTTAGTAAAATGTCGCACAGGACCCTGGTTATGCTAAAATCGTGCTAGTCGTATCCGCAACAATAGTAATATAGCTACAAAGCGCCTTTTTACTACAATTTGTCATCATCATCATCATCCTCCTTATCCTACTCCTGTAGGGTCGGCGCAACAGATTTTTGTCCTCCAAACAACTCCAATCCAATCCCATATTAAAAGGTGTGCAATTAAAAGACGTACCCAACAGCGATGTATTCTCTATACTGGGAGCCTTTAACTGCCACCGCGCCTACATACTGCGGCGGGAACAATTGCACCTCGTCTACTTCGCAGATCTCCCTTTCAGAGAACGTCCTCCCCATAACAGCGTACGCCGCAGACGTGTCCACGTGGAAAGCAAACCCACCACGTTTGACTAGTGCCATACCGTACTCCGCGTCAAAGAAATTGTAGTAATTGTCCGTGGCTATCTTAGCTTTGTATAAATCTAACGTTACACGATCTGTTGTGCGCTGAAAAGTTATTGCGATATTTACTTCACACCTTTTGTGCGATTGTCGATTGTTTCGCAGACAATTCCACTGTTTAGTTACACTACTAAAATCGAGTAGTGTAATCTCCATACAAGCTCATAGCAATCAAAGCGAGACTAAAGGAGCTTTAAGAGTCTAGAAGTGGTCTAAAAATGGCCGCTTAATCAAAGTAAATTTACTTTAGGAAATAAAAATTCAGCAACTGTCTTGACTATGCTAATAAAAAGTTTACTATTTTGGACAGTCCTAAATAACACCAAACAAATATCACCCCCGGTTGTCGAATATCGCATATTGAGTGTTTTTGTACATTAGGGCCTGTCCCACCAAATTCTAAATTGTCTGATATCAATCCAATGCGATGGAAATATCGGATTTTGTTACCTTATCTGACAGTGACGTCATTTTTCAGCTATCTGAGCCTCTATCAGCCAGTGGTGGGCCAGGCCCGAAAGTATATAAGTTTTAATTAATTATTTATGAAACCTTAAAATAATCTTTATTGAAGAGCATATCTTCGACGCCGGCTTTCAGATCGCTCTCCAGTAAGTCGTTAAGGCTGCGTATATAGTTGTACTGCTCGTTGAGCAAACTCGACAGTACATTCGCATTGTAAAACTGGTAGATCATCATTGAGAACATAAATGTTACAAACGTTATTATTCTCGCAGAAACTGCATTTTTATACACCGGCATACCTAAATATTAAAACTGAAAATTAATTTAAACTGTGATGGGTAAATTAATATCGTAAATTTAAACTTACCTTGTTGACAAACAGCACTACAAATGAACAAACATATCAAACTCAGAGATATATCCCTGCCATTAAGAAAATTATTGGCACTTTGTACTTTTAGTATCAAGTACAAAGTGAATCCTGCGATCAAGAGAACTCCAAACAAGCAACGCCAAACAGCGTCATCTAGCGGCCTGGTGTATACTGAACAATAACTCGCTTTGTACTTTGGTTGGCGGAATAAAAAGGTATGCCTGGATAAGAAATGATTAATATATTATAACGTTGCTATTAATACCGGCAACAAGGAATCTTAAAGGCCATCTGCGGCGCCCACACTAAACAAGTGATCTATATAGAGTTATTATGAAAAATCACCACACAGGCTGATCCTTAGTGACCAACTAACGACTGAGTATACCAACAAGAGGAAATGCCTAAAGCGAGTTTGTCTTTATCAAAAAAAAAGCGACAAGACAACTTCGGTTAAATAACTTTTAAATTTGCTTTCACTGCTTAAACTTCTTATATATCGTACTTTGTCTGCCACGTAGGGACAACATAGTCGACAACTTCTGCGCGATTTATTTTGAACAACACCGGAGAACATCCGAACTCTGCCTCCTGACGCTGCAGTGCACCAATGAGACCGTCAAAGCTGCCGTTGTAAGAATAACCCCAAGAGTTGGTACGTTGCACTTTGACACTAAAAATTATCGTTAAAATAAATCAAAGAAATGCTCAGAACAAATATAAAGCGAAAAGCATCTGACTGTTAACATTTTTTAAAAAAATAAATACTTACCTGAAATTATACATCTCTTGTAAATAACGGATGACCGTGTAAAATTTTAATTTATGCAAAGTGTCTGTCCGGTCGTGTCTTGATGCTTCAAGAAAATGCATATAAGTTTCATTCTTTAAATGATCGGTAATAACCGAAACACAATTTAAAATGGCGCCTTGTAAATTATAACGACTTTGTTCCCGCGTAAACAAAGTTGAATTCCAAAATCCTACATCACGCACAACGAAAATTCCATTTCGTTGAAAACCCGTGTTATAAACTTCGTACAAATTAAACCCAATGCTATTATTATTAATTAATAAAACATTAGAATCCATTCTAAGTTGCAATTGGGATAAAATTCGCGTAGTTGAGTTTAAATTATTTGTTTTAACGATCCAATGAATTCTTCTATTGTTCGAATTTAGAAAATTTTCGAACACATTTATCCAACCGTTACAAGATGCATCCAATACTACTCCAACTTTTGTTTTTTTAATGTTAAGTCTATATTTACCAAGATCATCTTTTACAGCCAACATTTTAATTCCCGCATCATTGAATGCTTTTTGTAGTACAATTATTTGTGAATTATTATGGCAATGAATAAATATGCCATCATGGATATATTTATTTTTAAATGTCTGTGCGATTAAAGAAAAATGCGGGAAAATTCCGATTAACAGTTTTAATGCTGTGATATCCATTTTAACCGTTAAAACGGACTGTTACTTAAATATGAAACTTGGTAATTTATAGAAGCTATTTTAAAAGCATACCATAGAAAAATGGTCAGCTTTTAACAATTACTGTCAGCACATGTAACATTTGAAAGACAAATTGTGCATATTAGAATAGCAGGATGTTGGCAGCATAAATGCTATATTTTTATAGGGTAATAGCATAGGCCTCGCTGGGAGGGAGTGAAGCTTAAAATTACATGTTTACTTGCAATGTTTAAAACAATTGGGATAGTACAAATGCATTAAGAATTACCTTGATTTTACAAATAAACACAAATCTTTAGGATTTTTACTTTATTTAACAAAATAACAAACCAAAACGCACATACTAGAACCATTTACATTAAGTTTGGATTATCAACTATTGGACTTTCTAAACATTTTCTATTGATTTTTGTTGTGGAAGAGAAGCCTTGCATAAATCTTAATAAGTACATTTTGAAACCATTAGAGTTAAATATTAGGGAATGAAAAAATTTTAAATTTACTATGGCAAGAAATCATAAATTTGCATTAAATATTATTAATTATGTTTAATTTAATAAATATTGTGGTATTTTTGGGGTAAAAAGATAGTTTACTGGTTGAAATTAGAAAACACATCTTGGAATGGAAATTCTGCAATTTCAGGCGTCAACAGATCTGACAAATAGCACACTGTTCCTGCGATACCTTCATACAAGCTTTCAGGATTGTCCGGTAGTCTAGAATCTCGAATGAATACTTCACTCTTCATGAAGTTTGCAAACATCTTTGCACGGTGCAAATAATTATCATCTCCAGTCAATCTATGCAATAGCAAGAAAACATAACCATTGCCAGCTATTCCATGGCAAATACCTGGACCTTTACGTAACAAACCCTTCTGCCATACAACTTCTCCTGCTTTTATACAGGAATCTAAGAACCTTTGATCATTAAAAATGAGATATGCTTTAGCCATCAAGTAAATAGTGCCCGGTGCTCCATGACACCAATGTATTAATTTGTGATCATCTAAAACAAGTTCCTCCATACAACATGGCCAGTTACCTTCTTTTGTTTGCAAGGAAGCGATATATTCTACAGTTGTTTTCACATCTTTCCCAGCGGATGTGTTAAATTGCAAATACCCAGGTACAGACAACAGCATTTGTAAAATAAAACTCAAGCCGTGAGCAGCTCCTAAATACTGAGTATTATAATAATGATACATCAGTGGACATCTACTCTTACTCTTCATAGAGAAATCACGACCAGATTCTACTATCACATCACAAATGTTATACATCTCTTCTGTAGTCAGAACTGGTATTTTTAACTCCCTATGCATCCATAAAGCCCCAGCAAGGTATCCAGCTCTACCTACAAAGAACTCATCACCCCCACACTTCAAAAACTTTGGATTAAGGTATTGGTTGTAAAGGGCTTTGTAATTTTTGACAAAGTTAGTGTAGCGTTCATCTTCTTTCGCTTTAAATATAACTGCGGCTAAAGCAAAAGTTCCAGCGTCGCCTAGTAAAAATGATGTCGTTTCACCGGCGGAGCAGTCCAAAGCAGGTTGTAAATATTCTACAGCTTTCTCGATGTAAAAACTCTTATTTTCTTTTAACAGTGGGTTTTTAAATAAATTATAGAACATATAAGAGACCCCAGTCACTCCGACATATAATCCACCGTCTACATTCCTGTTGGAGGGTTGCAAACGGGTTGTAATATTTTTTATGTACTCGTTAATTTGTTGCGTGAGATCATCGTGCGAAGGCTCCTTTTCAGCTATACCTTCCTCGACGTACGGGTTTGGAAAATACCTTACCATAGTTGCACTTGGAGTATAAAAGAATTTAGAAATATTTCGAAACGAAAATAGTTTTTTAAAACTTTTGTTCATTAATTATACACAACTCAAATACAAATTTTACGTAAAAGAGATTATTTTTTTATATTAAGTGTTTAAAACATTTTTTTCTCAAGAAAAGACTTGAGAGAATTCCAAAGAATTTTTGTTTTATTTTTGAATTTTCTTGATTTTCATTTTCTGTCATTTTAAGAATTCTACCTACCAAAGAGTATCCAACATGCTAATGACAACAAAAAGTGCATTTGTAAAGTGAATTATAAGATGAAATTGTACTATTAAACAATTGTATATAAATATTACATACCTTTGACTTATTATTTACTAAGAAATAACGTTGTTATGAATGCTGTATTAGTTTAAATGCCACAAAAAATGAAACCACTAAACCTAAAACGGAACGTGTTTCAAATGGCGCACAATTTTATAAATTAATTGAATGTAAACAAAAAAAGTTTATTTTTTAAAAACATGGCGTTAATTTAATCCAAATTAATGTTAACATGTTGTTTTTTTACCAAATTTATTTATAGAGATATTGTAGATAAAGATATTTTTATACTTACAACTTGAATTTGAGTGACAGTGTTAGGGTTGCCTAGCAACTATATCTAGAAATTGTCTAGAACAGATGAGATGGACCAAAACTGCCTAATGGACGAATTTAAATCAATGAATAGAACGATTTTCCTAATGGGGCCAATTTATTGATATATTTATAGACAGTTGTTATTGTTGTTTTAACTAATGCCTATCACATTTAGCCGCGGAAATGTAGATATACAAAGAACTCTTTCTACTATACGTAATTTGAGTTTTATTCAAACATACGAGGTCACTGAATAATTTTGTGTGTTTTCAGGTAAGAAAGTTAGCTTTTCGCTCTAGAGGTAGAACGGTACAATCACTGGATATCGGCGGACCGCGAGTGGAAACGCCGCAAAGTGGTGATGATCGTTTATTTTTACAAATAAAGCCTGCTTTAGCAGACCCTAGAGCTGCCCATCCTGCAATTCAACGATCCAGTACAATATTAACCGGGTGAGAAACATTACTTTGTTATTATTTAGTGCAAGTATATTTTTATATTATGTAAAAAAATATTTACACCTTTATATTTCAGCAATGATGACGGTAATAAAGGAGATGTCAAAGATGATATACTTAATTTGCAAGCCGTGGGAGAAGGAAAGGTGCAACTTTCTAGAACTCCACAGGAAAAAGATCGTTTACCTGATAGAATAAGCCTAGACAGGTATGTTTATACCGTTTTACTTATTGTCCTTTAAAATTATACCCACTTATCAAGTTTTCTTCAAATATACCAAGATTATTTTTTATCTTTTCCAGACGTGGACTATCTTCAATCCCTAACATAGTCGGAGAGCCAACACTTCGTCTTTTGTCACTACAACATAATTTGATCAACAGTTTGTCAGGTCTTATGCCTCTCGAGCTCGGCAAATTGGTGTTCCTTGACGTATATGACAATCAAATCGATAAAATTACTTCTTTAGAAAAATTATTTAGCTTACGAGTGTTATTGATGGGGAAAAACAGGTAAAACTACAAATATTTCAATAGAACCTTAAATTTGCTGTACATTCGAAAAAACTTAAAGTAAGTGTTTTAAAACAGGATAAAAAGAATAGAAGGTTTATCAAATCTGCTCAAATTAGAGGTCTTAGATTTACATGGAAACAGAATTACGAAAGTTAGCGGCCTATCTAACTTAAACGAGTTAAAGGTACTCAATCTGGCTGGCAATCAAATAAAATGCATTGGACAGATAGATCTCCAAGGGCTCCTGTCTTTAAGAGAACTCAATTTAAAACGTAACAAATTAAGAAAATTGCTCGGTTTTCAAAAAGTTCCACAGCTACAGAAGTTATTTCTTAGCAACAATGACTTACAGAGGTAAGAATTAAAAAAACGCGCAGTGCATGGTGTATGGTTTGAAAAACAATATATTGGTTTGTAGTAATGTTAAAATTGTTACAATTTTAGTGTTGAAGACGTGTCTTCATTGGCCGAGGCTACCTCTCTCATTGAAGTCACATTGGATGGTAATCCTGTCGCATTGGGGGGTGATTGCACTCCTTTTCTAGTTTCATATTTACCAAATCTAATCACTTTATCAAGCATGCACGTAACGGAACAGGTAAGGCCATTACGACAATCAACAGATGATGTACCACAAACAGATATAGCAGAAACTTGAAAAATAAATTACAAAACATAGTACTTTTAGTGTAACTTTAAGATTTTAGAAAATTAGGCACCAAACTTTGTTAGTGCATATAAAAGCGGACATACATTTTTGTGAAGGAGGACATAGTATTTGTCTTGAAGAGGCATAGGTGGCCGAGGCCGAGCGCAGATGGCTCTTAGCCTAAACCTTGTTTATGAGTAATTAAGCTCGAGGGCTCCCTCGGGAGCCTCGGCACGAGTTAATTACTTCGTTATTATTACCGGATTTACCAATTACTTCTTATATGTTTTATAGGTTCGCGCGGCTGCAATGGCCTGGCGTAACAATAAGGAGGCAGCTCACGCCGCGTACTGCGCTTTAGAGGGCTCAGCTCAGCAAGCTGCACGAAGAGATCAGATTATTCACAACGCCCGTACCAATTGGGAATTACTTAGGTTTGCAAAAGATATTATGGATTTGTTCTATGGTAAGATTTAATCTGAAATAATTGATGTTCACAGAACTGAAAATAAATGCTTTAGTGCGGCAGCGTCTTTGGAAAAGAATAGAGAAAAGGAATTTGTTTTAGAGCAATCATCGATAACGATTACTCAGAATGATAGTACACAAACGATTGATGGAACAATAGCAGATAATGCGGTTAGTTTGCATCAAGAAGCCGAAGATTCTGATTGTAAGAATGTGAGTGATGCAAGTACGAGAAACGTTAAGGATGGAGATGTTAAAAAGGCACAAGTAAGAAAATTTCAAAGAAGCTCCACTGCTCGTAAGGTTTCAGAAAAGAGGGTTAATTTTTCAGATCGAAGCGCTTCTCAGGATACCGATGTATCACATTCTACATCAACAAGTAGTGATGTAAAATTACCACCCATATTGTTGCCAATTTTATCTTCGTTGGAAAATGTTAAACTATCAGACGGTACAGAATCGATATTAAAAAGATGGGAAAGTGCGTCTAGCGTCGATCCAATCATAGATTCGTCGTTCAGTTCCTTTCCATCTTCTAGCAGTGATAGTGAGGACGAAACTAATAAGAAACCATTAAAAAGGATGCCGACTGTTTTAAGAAACAGACAGAACTTTAGTTCATCGCGGTCCAAGTCCGTTTGTGATCCCGAAAGTCGAAAAGTCAAAGCAAAAAATCAGGATCAAGGTGAAAACGCGAGTAATATATCCTGTAGCACAAATACAGGGTCAATAAATACATCATCTACATCAGGAAGTGATCAGAACAGTAGAATATTACGACGGGAAGGTTCACTGAATAGTAGAATGAGTAACAGGAACATAAGAAGTGCGACGATATCACGACGAAGTGAGAGAGCGTCTTCGAGCCATAGAGCTTCCACAGCGCGAGTGAAGTCCGGAAAGAGCTTGACCAGTCTGAAATCATCGGAACCCGTCCCAAAATCTATACCACCATCGAAAGACAGGGAACAAGGTAATGTCTTCGCACACTTAATTCGAAGTTGTAGACAGGTTTTCCTTGACGAAACTAGAAGTCTTCATCTTACGGCTATATGTTCTTCACAAACTTCTTTTCTTTCGTACAGTAGTTTTTATTGCATTGCCGGTTTTCCACAATCTTAATTAAGGTATATTGTAGGGGTGGATTACCTGGTGGAGGTGTGCGATGGCACAGTGAGTGCGTGGGGCGCGGGCGCAGTGCGGCGGCTGGCGCGCGACTGGCAATGGGAACGTGCGCGCCCCGTCACACGCGCCGCCTTCCACTACGTGCACTTCAATGCTGTTGCTCACTCCTTGTCCGAACTTAAAACTAGGTAACTCCACAATTACTAGATTGTACAATATGCTAACAGGTTAAAGTAGTCTATTACTTCTGAGTATTAAGGTATAACATCACCACAAATATGCAAGGTAAGGCAAAATAGGACTTTTATCTTTCGAATTTCATATTTTTGTGAGTAGATAATTCTTAATCATACTAATGTTAAAAAAAGAAAAACTTTTTTTTTTATTGTAATAAAATAACCCAAAAACTACGGGCCCGATTTAAACATTCTTTAACCATTAAAAAGCTACGCTGTCAGTGAGTAACGTAGGCTATGTTTTATATTGTTTTTTAATTTCACGCGAACAAAATCGAGGGCGCAACCTAGTCTAAAATGTTGATAAATAGTATCATTACTTTATTAGCCGCAATTTTAATTACTTTTTAATTTTTTTTCTTGTCTCATTTTGTCTAGGTTTCCAAATATAACGCATGTATCAGTCCGAGCTACTGGTCTACAATATCTGGGCCAATTACACGCGTTAGCTGAGTTACGAGGTATAACAGGTCTGACGATAATGCCGGAGGGCAATCCGATATGTTCCAAATATTGGCGGGAATATTCTATTTACAGACTTGCTCATTGGGGTCTGAAGGAAATTAATGATGAAAAGGTAATACAATTTTCTTATTGTGTTTTTAATCAACTTCAAGGGTGTTCACAACTCGAGCGATATTACGCCGCAAATTATGATCCGATTTTCGTATCTCTTTTTTTCGTTTGATGCAGAATAGATATTTGTCAAAGAGAAGTGTTGAAAAAGCGTACCAAAAGTCGAAAATTTTTTGTCTTGAAGTCATTTTCTGTCATTTTTTTACTACATATTCAAGATTTTCCTTTACCAGGTGACGGATGAAGAACTTAAATCAGCAAATAGGACATACCAAGGTTTGAGTGATATAGTACTGCGTGCCATCCCAGACGCGCCATTGCAGCCGTTGTTATCTCGACTCGGCCGCAGCAGCAACAGTACAAGCAGCGCTAAAGCCTGGCTTAGAGCTGCCGATCCCGCTCTCAGAGATGTCATAGCTAAAGAAGCATTACAGTTTAAAAAGGGACAAGTATCTCAGGTACAATAAGTTTCATTATCTAGTATCCTATCATAAATAGACTTGAACCAAAGTATTTTGTTGCTTGTTGGACATAATGCCAGCAAGCCATTTCAGCATATCTCTTTATTTACGCTTAAATTCGTATCATAAGGATTTTACTTTAAAGAAGGAATGATTTTTATTCAGGAGTAACTGCCGCGCTTATAATTTTTAATGGTTAAATAATTCTTTAGTGTATTCTCCGAGTGGACCATGGAATCTTTATGTAGTATAATAATAATAATAATAATAATAATAATAAGCCACTTTATTTCCATATTTACATAGGGTTTCAAAAACTTCATTTGTTAGTATTGTTAGTTAGTTTTAT
>DVQG01000680.1:0-13312 GCA_018231605.1 Papilio ambrax
TACAGACGAATTGAGTACCTCCTTCTTTTGGGAAGTCGGTCAAAAATAGAAATCTTTCTTCTTTGTGTGGTAGTCTAGTGTCTAAGTGCTGTGTTACAGATCATTATTTTCAAGGAATATTACAAAACAACTTTATAACTTTCAATACAAAAGTATTCGTATCAAAGTTTTTTTCTATTAAAGTTCCGTAATCCTGTACAAAACAAGTCGCAAACTTTTCATCCCGGACAAGGGACAGGATTAGTTGAGTTGGCGATTATCTCGAAGGCAACACCCTTTATTGAATGAAAAACTTAGAATTGCTGTACAATTGACTGAATATTCCGATCTTTCGACTTTAGGATAACATCTGGGAATATTTTTCATGTCTTTGGTTGAAAAGTTTCCTTAAACTGTGACAACAGTTTCTCGATATTATTTTTGTTAGAAAAGAATTCGATACGAGATTCTTATCTTAAATTGATTTCTTCAAACAAACCAGATGTTGGTAAGAATTATTTTAAGTATTGGCGAATGAAACTGTTGTAGAAAATATCGGTAGTTTGAAGGATATTTTAATATCCTTTGTTATTCTTACTAACATTATAAATCCGTGTATGGATGGATGATTTGCTGTATTACTACGTATCTCCATAACGATTAAATCTCGCTGAAAATTAACACAAACGTAGAAACATTGTCTAATTAACTCTTTTTAATGTTTTCAAATATGTTTATATTATAATAAACTTGCTGTTGCTGAAATCTGGATTTTTTCTTGTGATATTACAAAAAGATACGCCAATTTTGTTATATATATCATATCAGAAGACATTCCAATTATCAAGACGTATTCGAGCACATATCAGTTCGTTCTATTAGCGGGACGGATCATTAACAACTCTGTAATTAATCTCGGTATAGCGTAACATAATATATCAATCATTACTCGACATTGTCATACAAACATAATGCCAAAACAAATAACTGTATTATATTGCAATTATTTATCATCATCACCAGCTCACTATAAGTCCCTACCGAGAGGCTCGGAGCCTACCCTAAGTAAGGGTGACTAGGCCATAGGCAACCACGCTGTACTGCGGGTTGGTTGACTTTACACATATCTTTGATTTTCTTCGCCGAGATGTGCAGGTTTCCTCACGATGTTTTCCTTCACCGTAAAAATATCGGGAAAATTATGTATATATGGAAGTTCGAAAAATCGAAAATCACATTGGTACATGGCGGGATGCGAACCCAAGACCTGTTGATTACAAGTCAATTGCTTAAACCACTGAGCCACCGACGATTGTTGCAATTATTGCAATACGCAATTAGTTATCTAAAATAAAGAAGCCAAAGCGCTTATTCAGTAACATTTAGCTGTATTTTTACTTGAGTTAGAAATGGCACTTTAGCGGAATTAATGAGGATTGAATGAAAAACGATACCCCAAAATTTTGTCCTGTCTACTTCGTTTGTTTGCAGACAGCCTTAACAAGATTAATAGGGATTAATATTAAAATTGTCAACGACCTAACTGATGGCACAATTCGCTTCCGTCCACAGCTTAAAGGAGCCTTAAGACGAAATTATTCGATAACCTTTGAAGACCGGCATTAATTACTGGCGAGGTAATTGGGTCGAGGCCCCCGAGGTCGCTCTTTGAAACAATAGACATATTGAATTGCAATCATTAATTACACCATGCTTTGTCAAAGCTCGCATTGTTCACAGCGTTTTTTTACCTTATTTTTCAAATTAAAATTACATTCAAGTATTTTGATACAAGACAGGATCTATATTTGGGTTCTTGGAAGCTGTTTTCAATCGCCAACTTACCGAGAAAGCTTTCAAGAAGACGAGGCATTGTATGATCCCCTCCATGGTGTCCCCTGTGAGGCAGAAGGTGCCGGTGAGGTGTCGGCCCCGCTTGTCGAGGGGCCGCGCCGCTGCCAGACTGGCGTGCACCAGCGCCCCCCGCGCGCGCGAGCCCCCACCCGCCGCACCTCCCGGACCCCCCGCAGCGCTCACCGCGCTCACCACACGCGACAGCGACTCCATATGACCACGCTCAACACTTACTCACAAACACTCATCACAACTCAACTAAATGTTTTCCGATAGAGCTATGAAAGCACTAGACAAAATTGAGCGTAAGTTTAAGTCCTAACCTTAATTTGGCACTAAAATTATATCTAGTTCCTTAAAACAAATACTTAAGCCTCCTCTTTAATGGTTTCGACGCGGAAAGACAAAGTGGGTACAGTCTTGCTCTTCTTGGTCTTCTGGAAGAGTTCCTCGCACTCCTCGCACTCCTCGCACTGGCACTTCTCTCCCAGAGGCTCACACACCTTCAGGTTCAACAGGAAGGCGATGAAAGAGTACAACAGCACGGCAAACCCGAGCACCAAGTATAATTCCATTCTGACATAACACCCTGTATAATTCAAGAAAACTCAAACGTGAAACACCCTGTGCTGCTTCTATGGTTTTATGAGCTGTGAGCTTCTATGGTTTATATGAAACTTGGCAGTGAAATGCGTTAGCTTTTAACAGTCATCAATCATTACAACCGCCTACGCAGATCTTTTGTGGTATACGACACGTCACGTGAAAAATATATGACGTACGTGATAACATCTAAAGTGAACGGAAAGGTTATTTGGAAGAGAAACGTAAAGAAAACAATGAAGTGTGAACATCCATCTTACATAAAAAATCTGTCTCGTGACACCATACTTTAAACATCTACGTGGAAAGTCCGACAAAAATATTTTTAACAATTCAGTCTGTCGTTAATGGGTAAATTGATCGGATCATTTAGCAAGCAATAAAACCATTAGCGAATGTCAACCTCATTATGAATATAAATTATAATAATTTGTTTGGCAATTTTAAAATCGGAAAGCAGTTAGCGTAATTGCGTTTGCAAATGGCGGCAATCGGCTATAACGAGATGAATTATTGCTTTTATTATTTATTTTGACTTTATCAGAATTGAGATAAACATTATTTGAAAGGCTGATGAAATACTTCTCAATAATCTTAAACTTTGGAGATAGGGACATCATTTCCAATGGTAGGAACGACGGAAAAAGACAATAATCTTTCCAGTGCAATATAGAGACCAATACGGTCGTAAGGAAACGTCGCAATACAACACTATCGAAGAAAAGATGTGCAATATTAGGTCCTTAATGTATTGCAAAGTTAAATCGTTGCTTTATTCTACTATTACTATTATATTATAGCAATTACAATGTCTAGAAAAAGAAAGTTCATTGAATTTAATTATGTACTCAAATTAGAGTAGAATTCAATTGATTCAATCGAACAATTCAGTATTTGAAATTATGAAAGTTTAAGAAGTTAAATATCAAATTTGCATTTAAATGGACACTATGGGTTTATTAGAAAAATCAGATTGTTAACAAATCAATGCACTCAAAGATTATTTACATTAAAAGTTAAATTTAGGTTCATAAGCAAAGCCGACTCTATGATTGTATAGACATAAGAAATATGAATAGCTTAACGTGAAATTGAATAGTTTAGAAAGCTGGGAAACTTGCCGATCAGACTTATTTGATTCAGTCTGAGAGATATGCAAAATCACACGGACAAAAGTATTTGCGGACAAAAACAATCGTTGATTACGTCCCGACAGACAAATGTCTCGCATCTTTCTCCGCCCTCGCAAACATCCCCCGTGCCCCTACCTCCTACGCTAATAGGAAACGTGACTGCTTACCCCACTACCCCGGTACCCCGCGGCCTACTGACAATTCGCCTGCAAACTGTAGCTGAATATACCAGTGTCCTAGTCGAAAATCGTTTGAAAACCGCTCACAACTGAGTAGGAAATGAATAAATATTGTTTACTATTGAATGATTTTTTAGTATTGAATAAAATGTACGATTCAAGAAAAAAATTAGTCAATTTTAAGCCAAGTTATTTGTGAAAAATCTATGATGTTACAGTGTTAAGTGTTCACATAGGTAACTAAAAATTTTGAACAGCATGGATGTGGATGGTATCTTTTATACGTTTTTACTAAACAATTCAAGCACAAATCGCGACCGCGCGGTAAACTTGTCGCTTATACTGCATTATCATTAAATTAAATAATCAATTTGAGATTAAAAGCCGTCGGCGAGGAGAGGATGAATTAAAATTCATTTATTCAGCGAACAGACCACAGGGAGCGGGGACTGACTCATTAATGATTCCATTGATGCTCCTCAAGTGACGCTGACGAGAGCCCACACTTGATAATGATTCCAACTAAATCACTAATGTCGAGGAAACCTGAAACAATCACACCAAGGAAGGACCAACGCATCCTGGTTTAGGGGAAATTTCCCTTCTGCTCTACCAACTGCGGTTCTTTAAATTTCTATGATAGCAACTAAAATTACGCTTCTGGAATACCTGTTATAATAAGATAGCGTATTTTAAAAATATTTGATATGGTTAAATTTTTTATATTAGAACTATAAAATAAACGATCAATAATTAACAGACGCTAATCTATATTCAAATCAAAGATTAGTGATTAACTTGGCAATTTTATTTGTTTACTAATGATTACAAACTTATAAATTCATCCATTATGTTTTTATAAGCTCACTGTTATCTTTAATGGTTTATAATTTTTATATACTATTTAGAAAACCTTACGCTATTAATTTAAACGTATGTAGAATTGAAAAACGAAACATTTTCCCCGTAATCCATCTATTACGATGCGACATAATGACATAATGACATATTTCACAGAAGCTTTTCTAAAAGCTAATTGCTAATTCTGACAGTTTCTAGCCAACGCATTCCTGGGGGTATCAGAGGTATCCCAGGGTGTTACTGACGTTTGTCTATCGCGAGGTGTTGAGCAACACGTCAAGTAGGGTCGCGTGACGCAGCGCGGAACACGTGCGTCTCCCTCGGCAGGCGAACGAGCACTGAGCCGCCCGCCCAACCCCTGCCAACCCCAACCGTCAGGGGATGGCATCCTCTCCCCCTCCCCGCCGCAAACTCTCAATTATTTTATTGGGAAAGCTAATGAGACGAGAGGCCGATCACTGTCTGATATTCCCCTGGTTACGTTTAAGCGAATCTATCCGTCGATAGTTGCGGTTGTCAGCATCGCTACACTCCATTTATTTCTGCTATGCTTCGTTATTTCATATTTTTGTTTACTTAATACAACTCAAATGTAATGCCTTTAACTGTCGCAACTCGATAACTGAAACAAACTGAGGTAAAATCAGCAAACTTTACTCTTATCCATCATTTTGTCTGCTAGCATCAAACGTAGATGAAATATGTAAACAAACTCAGCAAGACATTATTAATCCCTTAGCAACTGAAATATCAAAGGGTTGAGTAAATAAATAACTCAGAGCTGATTATTCAAAAGAGGAGAGATGCGGAGGCGGAGGCAGAGGCGAAGGCGGCGGCTGACGGGGAGCCGGAGCACGTCGCCAATATTTTCTGTTGCGTAACAACGGGACGATATCATGTAGTAGAATTTATCTAAATACGATAGACGTACAGTTGTGGAATTCGGCGGTTTCCAGATTAAAAACTACCATCATTTAAACGCTTTGTACACATTCAGACGACACGAAACAGTAACTAATTGAACACAGCTTTTAAATGTTTCTATAAAGAGGTTGGTCAGTGGTATAAAGATAATTGCTTTTTATTACCCTTCCATTTGTGCATCTTAGTTGCGGAATTTACCTCGCTAGAAGGAACAAGCAATTATTTCGTAAGTGGAATAACACGAATATCCACGACTGTACCTACGAACAGACGTAGATACCTAAACTGGAATTTGTCACAAATCTTTTTTTTTTCTTTCCGTATATCTGAAACCAGTGTTGTAAAAAACATGAACCTTCCGAGTAAATAAGTGTTGGGGGTCTTAGTATAAACGGCAGCAATTTGCCGTCCACTAGGCTTGCATAAAACTTAAGAGGTCACCGCAAGTCGGCTATTGAAAGCGGGCCGCAGCGGGGAGCGTGCGGCGTGCGGCGTGCGGCGTGCGGCGTGCGGCGTGCGGCGTGCGGCGTGCGGCGGTCTCATCAAAAATTTAAGATAAGTGTTATGGCACCTAGCGTGGTTAAACTTTAAACTGAAGCCACACAGAGACTTTACGTTACTGATAAAATCACTGTAATATTCAGCGACAGTGTTAAAAGAATCCCACTAAAAAGCAAAAAAAGCATTCAGAATATCTTACAACGGAGTCATTTTAAACTATCATACCAAAACTGAGGGTATATCACGAATGGTAATAACGAGTACAAATTGATAACGTCATCGACAAAATTTGCATGAGGTTTTGGTGTACATTACGCCTGTTAGAGTTGCACAATACGAAAGTGTTTCAAAAATATTGGAGATAAGCCCTCTATATTTTTAAACTGTACACCAATGTGTACCAATGTACTCCAGATGATTCTACACATAGTTGATATAATTTCAAAAGTTTAAAATACTATATGCTTGAAATATTGTTAGTTTACATCTTGATAGATTTCCTCGTAAAGCCGGGATGTCGTTAGTGCGAAGTTCGCTTCATAGTAAATATGTAAGAAACTACCAGGCTAATATATCATTAACGCATCATTATGAAGGAGCCTTCTCATTCCTCGTCTCATTATAGAAACGATCTAGAAAATGTTGTCAGTTTTGACATGAATTAAAAAGACATAGTTCTAAATACCATAAAAACACGAAGTAAAGTGATTCTGCATAGTTATTATTAAATTATCAAGACTTGGCATCTACAATTCTTATACCGATGCCACTAAAACATATCTACTGGCACACTAAGTTCAAAGAAGCCAGTAAAATGTCAACGCAATCGTATGACGCTAATCAGTGACAATTTTCGCACAAGCGTCTCCCTCCAACTTACTTACAGTGTAACGATTTTGTATAAAACGCTTATGGAACTGGTATGTTCTTACAAACCAAAGTCCCTTATAAAAATGAAGAAAAAAAAATTGCATGCACGAACCTGTTACAACATCGAATATCGTACCAGCTATTGACATGCCAGGCACTGGCTTACAAATGTCCTAGCTACTTGCTTGTGTATTCCCAGCCATATAGATGTGATTGACTGTCTTAACATGAGGATACCTTCGCCTGTCCTAAAAAAAGTTCTTTAGACGTTTTAACATCAGATATTCACAAAGGACTGTTGCATGCGACTTGGGACTGGAATTGAAAGGCGTCAGGAGAGGGCCACCTCATTCCTTATAGATTACAGTCCGTTTTGAGATGTTAAATTATACGCTCAGGGTAATGCTACATTAGCTACTTGAATGTTTAAATCTTCGCATCATTAATGTAACTGGACGCTTTTATGGATATTTGCATGGGAATTAGAGTCACAGAAAAACCACATATATGTAGTTTATTTATTTACTAGCTTTCGCTCGCGACTCCAGCCCGCGCGAAATTAAAAAAACAAATGCAAGTAGCCTATGTGTTCTTTCGGACTATTCTCTACATCTATGCGAAATTTCATCGAAATCCGTTCAGCGGTTTAGGCTAAAAACTAACAAACATCCATCTAAACTTTTGCATTTATAATATTAGTAAGATTAAGGTGAACCAATAGGACAAAATTATGACACATTTTTACACAATACAATAAGTAACATGCAGATAATTTTTCATAATTATAGGTTTACACGACTTACATAGAAATATAACAACAGTAACAACAGTAGTTTATCAACGTTGCCGAGAACATAAATGATACGACTTTGTAACTTATCCTGTTGAAGAAATAAAAACTAGTGGAGCAAAATAAAATTCTATGATTAAACTAAGGAGGTAAATAGACTTTCAATTTCTTTGTACAAATCGATTAACTTAAAATACACGTGGTAGCTTCGTCAAATTCAACGGAGAAGTCAATTAAAATTCTGTCCAACTAATCAAGTTGAAGGATTTCCTCGTCCCTTCGCCGCTAACTTTCCTTCGGCAGCCGACAAAAGTACGATAAACTTTATTTTTCGTAAAGGTCAGTCTTTAATAATTCCCTTTAAATGTAATAACAATATTAAATTAGTGTAAACAGAAAGCTTCAGAAAGTTCAAAGTTCAAAGCGCAGGCTTACACTGACATGACATTTTGAACCTCCGAGGAATTCGTAAAGAATCCTGGCATTTGCATTTTGTAACATTTCTGACAATATTATAAAACAAGCAGATAGAAAACAAAACATAAATTAATTGAAATATTGTAGTATACGGCTCTAAGTTACATTTTAAAATAGATTTGGTGTCAATTCCATGTCAAGTTAAAATGTCATACATAGCATTGTTCCTAAAGAAAACTCGTCTTTCTTTGAAACTAACTTCATCCAACTTTACTTATCCAAACTAGAATCAAATAACCACAAACAAGTTGTGTTGTTGAACTATGACAAATGTAGTGTCGTGAATCGTGTCCAATCGCTCGATCTCCTGTCGGGACAGCAAGGTTTGCGAACTGCAAAAAGGAACTCCTTCAGCCCCTAGAGGGCGCTCCTAACTTGTCAAGTTGACTATCCCTAGCTAAATATCGTAGGACACTTTTGTTGTTCCAAAGTAATCTTACACCTATAGTCGTTTATTGAAACTTGGTCAAATGTTGCTGATTCTCACAAAAGACTGAAAGCATTCAATAATTCCTCACGATTCGCATCAAAAACATTTTAGTCTCGTTTTTTAAGCATAATCAGAGAATAAATCAGCAATGCCACTCAACGCGATGAAAAAATCAATTTCGCTTAGCGGCGTCAAATACCGGCAAAGCATCGTTCAGCATTAACACTGTTGGCTTATCAGCGACCATCGGAGACGACAAAACAAACGCGCCCATAGCACCCTCCCCGCGGCCCCCGCCGGCCCCTAGCAGCCCCTCACGGCCCCTGAGAGTCCTTAATCCCTCCCCACCCCCCGCCATTGTACCGATAATTTATTTATCAGGACCTTTGCGAAAGGAATTACATAATTCATCTCCGAGTTTCTTTCAAACATTTCAGCCCTCGTTTACCGAAATACTTGTGTTCATTTAGATTACATACAAAAATAATAATTATGTCTGGTTTTACAAATAAGAAAGTTTATTTTTAAAGATTTTGTAGACGTAAAAAATAATACATAACCTTGTTGCTAATATTTTTACAGCTGTAAGTCCGTGTCCTGTGAACTGTGGAGCAAACAGAGAAAAACCAGGAAAAGTCAAATGTTTACTTTTGATCGGAAACTATTCAGAGCAAACTACAAGCATTCAGTTAGTAATTCAGTCAATGGAAAGGTCTTCATATCTAACTCGTGTTGATTTGTCCCCCCGCTGCCGCTTGTAAAGACCGTCGTAAGTTACAAATGGGAGCGATTTCATAATCAATTGAAATATATAAATTCTGCATGTAAATCTGTGTATTTGATTTTAGTTATTTTATTAATAACACCGATTGGAATGTAACCTTTCGTAATCAAGATTATTAGTAACAAAAGCTGAACAAACCCAACTCGCAAATTGTAAGTTAAGCGTCAATGACTTGTACTGCTGAAAACATCAAGCGAAGTCGCACAAAGTCGTCTCAACTTAAATTGAATCTCTTACTTAGGAGAGACTGGGAGAGATGACAAACAAGTCATGTACATTTGTCCATTTTGTACATAAATACATTTACTAAATAACTAGCGTTTCGACTTTGCCCGGGATTAAAAAAAAATACTTAGTACCCTATGTGTTTTGTCAGACTATGTTCTGCATCTGTGCCAAATTTCAACGATATATTTTAAGCTAATTTTGAGATCCATCTATCCAAACTTTCACATTAATAATATTAAATAATACTTATAGAAAATAAAGTGCCAGTCTAAAGTTATCCATAAACATCCGGTATAACTTGTCGTATGAATAAAATAACTCATATTATTTAAAAAAAAAGTCATTGAAATATTGCATCATTTTCATAAAATCACAGAAAAACATTCAATTTCATTTTCTATTCGTCCAGGCGGTTGACTCAGCAAATATTCTCAAGAGCATTATTGCAGCAATTCTGAGCAAATCATACCGACAAGACCAATTTATAGAAAATAAATTTTGTGATCAAACGAAATGCGCTTTGAATGCTGATTTTTTCACTTAAAATATGAAAACTTTGACTTTGCTTGATTTTATTTCTTAACGATATCAAAGAATTGGGAGCTTGAAAAGCTTAGGAATGCTAAAATAAAAGCAGCCCAAAAACTTTAACCTCACAATTGCCTTTATGAAATAAAAAAAGCTATATATTTGAACATATTTTCCAGTTGTTCAAAGATCATTATTATGAATGAAAGGATCATGGAATTTTTGTATTTAAAAATAACACCCGAAAAAATTCAATTTACCAATAAGATGCAAAATGATAAACCTAACGTGCCTATGTACATTTTATTAAAGTGTACGAGAATTATTGTGCAAGTGAAAGGCGCACTTGACTGTTCTTACGTAGAACGTTAAATGAATGTTATTTATAATTTCGCTACCGTAACCAACAGGGGGCGTAGCTCAGATGGTAGAGCGCTCGCTTAGCATGCGAGAGGTACCGGGATCGATACCCGGCGCCTCCAATACTTTTGTTTTCATTAAAATAATTTAATTACGGCCATGGAATACATTTACTAATGTATTCCAATATTACTTTGAAAAAGCGATCTCAAAAAGCTATTAATGAGCTTTAAAGTAGATTGCATATTTTCAATGTGATATTTTTATATATTTTCAGATTTATAGCTAAGCTACACGTATAAGTTACAAGCAACTTGAATGTAAGTCATTCAAAGAAAATATAGGTCAAAGTAAGAAGTAGGTGCTGCGAGTACCTGCGTAAGGCAAGTAATAGCGAAAATGCATTTTTCCCAGTAAGTAAACGTTCAGATTTACAAATAACGAATAAAGAACTAATAATGATTAGTATGTTAATAATAATTAAAGGGAAAAAATCCTTTTTAGGTGTTTTTTAGGAAGTAAAGTACAAAATAATCTCAAAATAATTGTACCAAAATACCAGGCGCATAGAACAAGCTAGGAGTCTGCAAAGTACTCGGGTCGCATGCAGTATGAGACTAATTTAACGCCGGGAATCCGCACTAACAAAGAGTCTCGCGAGCCGCACTCAAAGGAGACTTAAGACCGCATCTCTTCCCGTTCATAAACCTCTAGTACTCACCTACACGCTAATGATGACTTTCTTTAGTACAAAATAAATAAAAAAAGCTACATTTCTCCGTACTTATTTTTTACTAATAACGTGCGTTTTTTCTATTTTTGATTCTTTTCAAACATTATGTTGGATGTGGTTTTGAAAATTAAAACATGTTTCGTGTTATTGGTTCCAATAGTTGTGAATGTCAATACAAAATAATACAGAGTTAATTGCTTTATGAAGGTTAAACCGCTTGAACTCTAAAACGTTAAATTAAACCACCCGCGTATTTACAAGTTAAAGCAGCCACCTCGCAGTAATTAAGTTCCATCACGCCCCAATAAACATCATAACTTTTGTTATTAGCTTGTCGCGCGGATAACCTTCAGGTTACTAATTTAAGACGGTATGAATAACGTTTAAAATTGGTGAGATATCGTTTAAGTAAAATAAATGATAATGTAACTACACTAAATTAAACTTAACAATCCTTCTAAAGATACAAATAGTAGATAGAATCCAAAATAGAATGCAGTCTATGTTCGAAACAAAAAACAAAGTCGGTGGAAATGCGAGTATTGCCCGCGGAGAGTCGGCAAACAGGGCGCCTTGAGTACCAGGCGCACAGTTCGCCGCGGAGTGTCCTGAGACCTGCCCCGCTCTCCGCCCCCTCCCTCCGCACTCGCACACCAGCGACACAAACATCCGACACTCACAACTCACAACCTTATAAGTGACATTTTTCACTTTTGCTGACGCACACCTTGAATTTAAAAAATGAAAAAAACTGATATAGTTATATTAAAATAGTGAACAAATAAATAGTTTTCCTGAGTGCAACCGTACACCTTTGGTTTTGGCATGATATAAATATTTCAGAAGCTCATCTCTTTATCATCTCAAAATCAAATAATGACAGTTTCTTCACTAATGGTACAAAAATAATTATTGCCAGAAATTGAGATTACACCGAACATTGTATATAGTGAAGTTTCAACGTTCAAGTTGTTTGCTTTTAATTATTTTTTTTTTTTCGAAATGAAACAACGCAAAAACAGCGCCATCTATAGGTTGACTGAAAGTACTACAAACGTTTGGTTGCCTACGAGAACTTGAAGGACGACGTTTGTAGTGAACGGCGCTTCGTAGTGCACATTAGTATCAATAGATGGCGCTGATCAAGAAAATTTTAAACAAGACCTATCTTATCAACGAAAACATTTTTATTTTAAAATTTCGAATAAATCACCCTATGTACCTATGATACCATATTCATTTTTAAAATTACCTGTAAACAAAAATATGTTTGTTAGTATATTTTTAATAGAACGACTATATGTTTCTCGACGAACTATTATATGTTTACATAAAGTAAATAAAAATCTTTAACGATTATTGTAAACAAGAAAATACTCGAAAAAGTCTTTAAATCCGCAAAAGTAATTTTAACACAAACAACAAAATACACATTTAAGCAATTTTTCTAGAAAGAAAATCAATCTTATACCAATAAAACGTTATTCATGTTGAATCAGCGAAATGTTATTATAGTCTAAGAAAACTAAATAGAAAAGTGCACTTAAACACCACTAATGGCTGTCAAGGGGCAAGCTTTATAAACCAATGCGGATGAAAATATACCATAAGCTCTAGCAATAGAGTCTACATTTGAAAAATGTTAGTATGTAGCAGAAACCCGAGCAAAGCGACCACATTCGATCTCTCAAAGACCTAACAGCAATAAAGTGAATTTTATTGATCAATTTAATCTCTTTAGCTCCATTTCGTTTCACAGATCAAATAACTCTGTTTAACTGATTATCCGAATGGAATCCGAGAGATTCTAATATTTTAAAAGGATGTTTATGTCCATATATAAAAATGTTTCTAGACATCATAGGTCTAGGAGGAAGGCCTCCCCTCCTCTCTTCCTTTAAGACCACCGATATCACACGTCACACATTGAAAATGAAAACCTCTTTACTTCTGTATAGTAATTAAATATATTCATTTTATTTAGCAACTAGCTTTCGCCCGCGACTTCCTCCGCGTGAAATTAAAAAATAATATAAACTATAGTCTGTTACTCACTGACAAACTAGCTTTTTAATGGT
>DVQG01000681.1:0-13309 GCA_018231605.1 Papilio ambrax
ACATTACACAACTCTCAGACCGATCTATTATTACTATATCAGGCCTATTGGCAGCGATAGTCCTGTCCGTATATTATTATTATTAATAATAAAGAAATTGCATTTTATAAGACGGACTATAAAGTGACACCTGAGAGAAAAAAATGCAAATCATATTGTAGTTAATATTGCTATTACAATTCCACAGTTAAAGTTAGTACTTGAGTAAACATGGCAGGCAATAGGCTACCATTGTTCCTAACTGAAATACCACGTAATCATATTTATAAATCGTATATTTTCAGCTCTTAATGTCTATTTTCTCCTGATGATGCGCAGTTACTGGTTAAAGATGTACACGAAGCAATCTTTGAGCGTAAATGCATAGTTTTCCGCCATTTTGTCTGTTATTCAAAATGGCGTTTAGATATCTGTCACATGTAAATAAAAGTATTTTTCTACGTCCTGTCGATATTCATTTTATTTATTTAATTCAATGTTAATAAACATAAAATGTTTAATGGTTTTATTGTTTATATTTATAAATCATGATATTGTCTGGTTGTATCGAATTATTCTATTCCAATAGCTTCTAATGACGAAGATGAAATACACGTGAAGAACTGAAAATAAAATAACGAATATTAAAAAGAAATACAATAAACACTTATTTAACTAACAATTTTATTAATTTGTTATAAGTTGTTAATAAAATATAATAGGTTATTGTCTTACTTAAGCTGATGATCTTATAGGCCACATCAATAGCGGAAACTAGCAGCAAAGGAAAGGACACGAAGCCTGTAGTAGCCGCTACTATGAGATAAACCATAGAGCATAGGAGGTACGCGCGGATGTAGGCGTCCTTTTTCTGTATAGAACATTAAAAACTACTGAATTAAACATTGGCGCCAATCAGTTTTTTAATCTGGAAACCACAGGAAAGAGAAACATTTTCTGTATAACCTTTTCGCTGTCCATCAAAGGTTAAAGCTAGACATAACTTCTTGCACCGGCATCGCTATTTTAGTGAAAACTGACGGTCTTATATCTTACCATTATAAATGCGAAAGTTTATATGGATTTTGATTAGACTGCCCAACTGCTGAACGGA
This sequence comes from Papilio ambrax, assembly GCA_018231605.1. NCBI lineage: Eukaryota > Metazoa > Arthropoda > Insecta > Lepidoptera > Papilionidae > Papilio > Papilio ambrax. The sequence continues at coordinate 1,094 of DVQG01000681.1, forward strand.
TCTCTATCTTTGGTATAGATAGAGCGTAGTCTGTAAGAACACATAGACTGTCTTTGTTCTTTCAATCCCGCATGTAACCAACCTATGGCCCAACTTTAGTCCCTTCCCTTCCCGCTCTTTTTCTTATTGGAAAAGGATGGTAAGGAAACGTGGACTTGACACTGGAGCAGACGCATAAGGTGGGAAATACGCTCTTTATGTGCGTTTCCTCCTCCGATTTAGAGTAGGCAATGCATCCGCTATTGCGAATGTCTAAGGGCAGCGGTCATTTCGCCATTTTTGCGGATTCAGGTGACTTGCTCGTTTGCTACCTAATGATATAAAAAAGGAAGAAGTTGCAAAAGGTATAAAAGAAATGACCTTACCTTATGCAGTCCGATGATCAAGACGATAGTAAATGCCAGCATGAATGCAATAGCGACAAGGAACAGGCCGCTCAGTGTCATCATAATAAAGCCCATGTCGGTGATGGCCTTGACAGTTGATGTCAGCATTATAGAGCCCTCAACTATCCCGTACAGTGATAGAGACAATGTAACGACTTCAATTAACTGGAACGTAACATAAAAGAGTTAACTAAATTGCGTTTGTATAAAGTTTGAATGTGTCTATTAGGTGAATCTGACTGGATCTAAACCCTGAGATGAATTTATTTTTCCATTTTTGGGTCATAATGGTGGTATCATCAGCCTTTATCTGACTATTGTTGGATATAGGCTTTCCCCAATACCTACAACAGAATGCGATCCTCCGCCTTCCGATGTAGAGGATAGTCTGGAAGAATACATAGGCTACTTGCTTTTTTTTTAATTCCACGCTGACGGAGACGCCTGCGAAAGCTATTATTGAATAAAATGTATTGTTCAGTTGCAGAAATATAGCCAATGTTCTTATGTTTTAACCGGTACTGAGCAGAAAGTACGGGAGGCGATTTTTATACGTTGATACTTATCGACAAACTTTCTGCCCACGGCTTACCAATTGAAAGTACGCGATGATCAAACAGCCAACTCTTAGCTTGACGCAGAAGCAACATTTCTCTAAAACAAACATTGTATTCGGCATTCTGTAACACGAAAGAAACAATATTTTGTTAATTAAAAAACACAAACTACCGAGGATTACGAAAAAATTGCAAAGCATCTTGTAGTTAATATTGCTATTACAATTCCACAGGCTAATGACCATCCTGAAAGAATGAAAATGCACTCAAATTAGGCTTTGACTAAACTATTGCACAACTATTGTGCGATTGTCAATTGTTTCGCACCCTTTTCAACTGTTGTGCAACACAACTATTATCATAAAAATCGAGTCTTATAAATCTATTATTCTATAGATCTATTGTTATAAAAATCGAGTAGTGTGACCTCCATATAAGCTAATAGGAATATAAGCGAGACTAAACAGTTGTGCGATAGTTTAATCAAAGGTAGGTAAATAGGTTTACAATTCAGTAATATGAATTTTGCATCGCAAGTTAAGATAACATTGGTGAAAGCTTGTGTATAAACTTATTAACTCTTAATAATATTAAACCAGATTACGTTTTATTATCATTTTATAGTTTAATATTGAAAATATTAAAAGTCACGGTCGTATAAAATAAGTGATTCAATAACAAAGATGTGATTGGAATTACGAATCTTTTTACATAGAAATTAATGCATTCTGGGTGTAAATTGCTTTGTAATTTTCATAGTGGTTCTCAAACTTTTGATGAAAAAGTATTTTTTTTTAGCTTGATATTGTGTGGCATTAGTGTTGACAAAGCGTTGACAAATCGGAGAGCATTTCTGTTTATTTAGCTATTAACTAAATACTTAAGACAGATATTAGAATATCCTAATAAACCCTGATGTTATCACTTTTTAAATATAAAACGAAATACAGTTTGGGAGACACTTTAATATACATGTTAATGAAAGTAAAAAGACTTTAAATTTGTTATACATTAAGTTGAAGTGAAATAATTATTTTCCTAAAGTATATTAAATCTTAAAATATCTGAAATTAATAATCTTTCTTTCATTAACAAAATTGTTTTTCTAACTATTACGATACTATCGTAATTTCATTTAGTACACTTTTTAAGTTCGATTAATACCTTAATTTTATGTACTTACATTTATTTACTTAGAAGCTGAATAAGTAGTAAATGTCAGATTTACGAAGTAAAAGTTCACACAAAAACCATGTATTCACAACTAAAGCACAAACAATACTAGCGTTATTTTTAAATAAGTCTACATTTTGCATCTCGTTTAACCTGTTTATTAGCACTGTTTTATGCTAATAAATGAAGAAAAAAGTTTTGTTTATATTTGCAAGCCTTTAAATAATAAAGTTGTCATTTAAATCTCCATAAACAGTCGATACGATGTTTCAACTAAAACACATTTTGTGGATTTGAAAAAGGTTTTCTTTTAGCAACAATAAACCGGCAACACATAACTAAAATCTTTAATAGGAATTATACGTAATTATAATTTGCTATTTAAAATTAACAGGAAGTAAATAAATAACGCAACCAAGAGTTTGCCAAATGTTTTTCAATAGATAAATATGTTATAAGTACCATAAGTATATTTGTGATCGAAATTCTAACCTAACGCTTAGTAGATGGTAGAACTGTGACAATTCGTTTTTTACAGTTACTAATGTCTTTTGAATTGATACCACTTCTGGCGAATTAACGAAAAAAATTAAAACCATTCGTCGTTGTTATTTATTGTCGTATTGTATAAACATGTTGTCTCTGTCTTGTCAAAAGTAATGTGTGAGATGACAATAATGTCAATGCAAGTCGAGAGTCGAGACTCACAGTGCCAGTTACAATCACAAAAAACATACGCAAATTATTGCCAGATGGTTGTAACACGAGCTTTTACTGATAATTGAATTAAAAAACATTAGTATACACTAAACAATAACATTTCATAGTTCAATATACATCGTCGTTTAAACTAAAACTTTCATATGTCTAATTTATAGTCAGGGAGCGTTGGATATTGAAAAAAACGGCATGCTTTTTTTATAATACTAGGTTAGACTTGATAGGAAATATTGGAATTTGTTCATTTCGATTTTGCACTTAAATTAGTTGTATCGAGATGAATTCCACTAGCAATTTAACGGTTTCTGAAAAACCTGGTGAAATGTATAGCATTTTTTGGTTAATAGGGATAGGCGTATCCCTTTTTGGAGTGTTTCTGATGATTTGTTTGTTTTCAATAATACCGAAGTGTAGAAAGTTCGATGAGCAAGTCCTCTTTCAGTTGGCGATTGCAAGAACTTTGAATACAATTTGTGAATATTATATTATGTATTACATAATAAATCAACATTTTATTGTGATAAATGTTATATATACTGTCTATATGCAGACAGATTTTGTTTTATTAATGTGGATGTTTGTGTTTTCGAAGAATTTGTACGATAAAGTGGTGAACGTTTTTAGTGTAGAAAAACCGATTATGTTCATTCGTTTCGTCATAATTTGGACTGTTTCTATACCTGTTGGTTTGTTATGTCCGTTTTTGATTAATATAAGGAAATTTCGTTTATATTACGAAGCTTACGCTCATATTAAATTATTTATAATAATTGTTAATTCGTTGTATTTCTTTAAAATATTCTATGTTGCGATTACGAAGGCTAACGGCACACGTAATGTAAGAGATATTGTAAAATTCGCAATCATAGCGTTTATTTTGATTTGTATTAGTAGTTTACAAGTCTTTTTAACGGATATTTTATCATTTTATTATTATAAATATATGACGTTAATTAACATATTTTGTGTGATGAATTCCTATCAAGTTGTTGCGTTTGGTGTTATTTTCTTGAATTTAGCAAGCAGTAAAACAAATAAATCCCTTGTTAAATCAGTATCAATAAAACTAAGCGATCTCGTTAAAAGACCTTAGTGTACAAAGTTATTTGTAAGATTTATAACCTAAAAAAATCTTATATGGAACAAAAAAGTGAGGTTAGTAACCTTGTGTTGTCATTACAAAATAACATTTCGAAAATCAAATCTATACGTCATACTTGTACGAAATATATATTCCAATCTATCTTACATATCTATGTTTATTAGTTACTTGACTGTTTATTTTATAACCAGCTGTTCCCGCGCGGCTTTATCCGCATGAAATTATGGAAATTTTATTTTATTTCTTACATTTGTCAAATTATCAATTGTAAATGTCAAAATGACATGACATGCCAAACCTTGACAATCTTGCTTGCTTGATGTTGGCAGCAACTTATGGTCTCTTTCCCACATTAGGGTTTTTATCCAAAATATTTACCCCCAAGTTTAATGGTGTGTAAATATACAGCCAAAAGTGTGAAGTAATTGTAGGGCTTTTTATTAAAAAGGTGATTATTCAAAAATATGTTGTAATTGCTGACATCTTTCATCTTAGGCAACAAAGAAGTGTGTGATTACACTTTATTATAATATATAGTAAAGTATAGAGTCTGTACTCTGTTTACGAAAAAGAATTACCTATTAGATAAATATACATCCTAATCTGAATCAAAGCAAAGTTAAAATTCACTTCCGAAAAAGAGGTTTTAGTGTAATTGGAAAATTGATAGGACATATTACATATTTCTAAATATGTACAGTGGGTCTTGGAAACAACTATTTGTATATTTAATTCATTTTCAGGTTTAAATATTTTCCATTCAGTGAATATTTATCACAAACAGATACTGAGATTAAAGCATTAAATACTTTGCAAATCATCATTCCATTTCTAATTTATAAATTAAGTCTGTGGCTGATTTTTTTTTAAATTGTCATTATTGTTGACCTTCACAACAGATAAGTGGTTTTTCATAGAAAAAATAATCCGGCATTTGATAGAAAAAATAAAATGCTGGTATTAAAAGATAAAACAATTTTGGTCACTAACAATGGTGGTAAAATCCTGTATTGACAAGCATTCATAGGCATTTTGTCACTTTAATAAATTATTCTGGTATTTTAAAATGTGTGCAATTAATAGCACAAGACTAGGAATACTATTAAATACTACACTGTTAAAGGTATATTAATCATATTGTGAACCAACTATGCTCGGAAAGCAGTATTTAAAAACAAATATCAAGTTAATATCTAAACACAAATGTAGGCAGATAATGACAACCACACTAGAGGATTTATTCAATAACATATTAGTTTAAACATGTTATAAACATATAAGGGACAATACAGCTAAGACTGCTTATTATATTTGATAACAGTGAAATTTAATTTAATCTGTCATCAAAACACAATGAATAAAACATACTGTAACTCTCTTTAACCCACCTTAACTGCAAGAAAGTTAAAGCTAAGCAAACACAATGTTTGTAAACAATACAGCAACACCAAGCATGTCATGTCTAATAAGATTCTAATAAGAATATATCATAGCAATATTGCTGAATATAGAAAAACTTATTTTAATCTATTACAAATTCATATCCGGGGTGTGATCCGGCAATTTAATTTGCCAAAGAAAATATTCGATGTCTGGAGGTGACTAATTTGAAATTATTCCAGTAACAGTACAATATAGTAACCAGCCTTGGAAAAACCCAAATACCTTTATTCTTACCCATTGTAGTGACGTTATAGTCGGCCTGAGTAAAGTGGAGGCTGCACACTTTGGAGTATTTTGTAAATGGTTTGCCGCGTTTCAGAATAATGTTCCACTTCTCAGCCATGGTTTCGTCGCGCGGAAATCGATGGAATTTAACATTTTTGGTCTTGCCGGCAAGTGATGTACACTGTGGTACAGTACAATAATAACCCATTGCAAATTCACTGCAACCTTTGTTGTTAAAAGTCAAGTTTTTGTAGGGATGCCGATTCCCGCTTGTATACGAACTTCATAACATTAGTAAGGCATCAAATTATATAAATTTAAAGAATAGTTAAAATGGTTATTTGTTGAGATCGTTATCACTTTTATTAAAATCGGAATCATCACACTGCAGCCTTGAAATATTTGACATGTATTCACCTTTTTTACCTTCCCCACTTTTTTGTAAAATGGCTACTTTTGACCATAAATAAACCATAGACATTTGGCAAATAAACAGATTAAATACAGTTCCTGTGCCTGGCTTACATCGTCAAAATCAGCGCTGGCACATAACTGGCATAATGTAAAGAATAACGCCAGTGAGTTCATACAATCCTTGCCAGGACCAGCGAGGACGACGCGAATGTTTTATCTTTATTTGTTATTCTTTAATTAAATAATTTATTTTATCTGTTCATGTTCAAACACTTTGTCAACAGTTTGACAGTTTGGCAGCTGGCCAAAATATAATTTTGGCATCTGTCTTTCAGGCATCTGTTGGAACTTTAGCGATAGTTTGTTTTGTTGTTTCCATTAATTTTCTGTTTGTTTATGATAATAATTAATGTTGATTTTAATCGAATAATGGTTAAAAAATTACATTGACATTCTAAAATTCAAAATGCCTTATTACTGCACCGTTCCTCGTTGCACATCTATGGCCGGAAAAGTGAAAGATGTATCTTTTCATCAATTTCCAAAGGACAAAGAACTCGCAAAACTTTGGAATGAAATTTTAAAAAGAGGAAAACCTTATACAAAATATTCTAAAGTATGTAGTCTACATTTCAAACCAGATGATTACACAATAACAGGCCTCGGCAAAAACAAAGGTAAAAATAAAAACTGTTAACACGTTTGATTTTTTTATAAAATTGCCTATTATTGATACTTTCAAAACATTGTTACTTTTAAGAAGTAAGCTATAAGAAAAACATAAAAAAGTGTCAAACTACATTGAGATATGAGAACAATTATACAGAGAGGCATTGAAAAGGGAATATATTCTTCATTCCAATGAAACTACTTGTATTCATATTTTGTGGTATAAAAAATTTAACCTAAAACTTATACAACTTATTAAGTGTTAGCTTAGTTGCTTAAGTATTCAAATTTACCTTGTCTTAAATTATAGGTCAGTGGAGAACTTTACGCAAAGATGCAGTCCCATCACAGAATCTGCCGTCTGATTCACCTGTACATAGTATTAAGACTAGAAATAGGGGATTGAATCTTCCAACTGGTATTATGGATACTCAGGTTAATATGTATAATGAAATAACTACTTATAGTTATATACTTATAAATATTTTCTATAAACATTGGGACTCAATAATTTCATCTTGGACCAAACAAAATTTGCAATTTTTTAAAGAGTACTCAATCTAGATTGATAAATGTATTATTTTTTTATAATTTCTTTTTTAGCTGCAGCAAGTAGCTCAAGCCATTTATATGCAAACAATGCTGGCTGTAAATGCTACTAAAGTTGGGGAAATGAGCATGACTTCAATGTGCAATGGTTAGTATAATATAATTTCAACTTTCTAGAAGCTAATCTGGCATACCTTTTAAACTTGACTATTAAATATGCAGATAATCTCTGTACTCAATTAATATTGTTTAATAAAAATTACACAATAGTGTTACATGCCATCAACTTGTTATGCTTGAATGGGGCTCCTCACTCAGTGCAATACCACAACCACAAAGAAGATAGTGTGAAGTAGAAATAATTTCATGTTTTGTCTTATTAAGATCTAATTTAAGATCCCTTTTCCTCTCCACTTGATTGGAAGGGTTTGATGGAGTGGCATAAGAAAGGCAAGTATTCCTTATCTATGTGTCCCCTCCTCCATTGATTAATGGTAGACAATGCTACTGTCTATGAGCACAGGTTACTACATTTTTATAGCATACTAGCTTTTGCCTACGCGACTCCGTTCGCGTGAAATAAAAAAGAAATCCAAGCCTATGTGTTCTTACAGACTATCCTCTACATCCATACCAAACTTCATCGAAATCCGTTCAGCTATTTGGGCTACCAACTCTAACAAACGTACATCCATCCATATAAACTTTCGCATTTATAATATTAGTTTGATTCATATGGCCACTTGATCTATGCCATCAGATAATATAAAACAAAATTGATTCTAAAACATAAATCTGAAAAAGCTCTTCCTAGTTGCTGCAGTATTTCTAAATATCCAGTAATTTTTTTTTATCTATAGAGTGTTTTGTTAGTGACAATTTTTTTTATAAACACTTTCAGAACAAGGATCATCACCCAACAGAGAGAGTTCATCATCTATGTCCAGTAATAGTTCAGGTCAATTTAATGAAACTATGTCACAGATTGAACATTTATTGTATAAGAATAAGATAAACAATGAACTTCCAGAAGATTTGGTTACTAAAAACTATATTAATGAGAGTTCAAACACGTCATATGGATCTAATAAGTCGGAAATACAAGATTTCAGTATAAAACAGACATATAAATGTATGGAGTGTTCAAAATGTTTCAAAGACCCTGATGTGTTCTTTTTACATAAACGCACACATGTACCAAAGAATCAAAATAGTACGAATATTTTAAGAAAAACTTTAACAGAGAATGTAAATAGTGAAAAAGAAAATCATGATAATAATATAAGGAACAATTTCTCTGGCGAAAATTCTACTGAAGATACTTTAAAAGCAAATCCTATATTAGCAAATTTATTAAATTCGATCCCTCAGACGTTACAAAGAGATGAAATACAACAAGAATTAGACAGCAAAAGTGTTACCAGTATAGAAAAACAAATGATGGCAGCAATGACGTTGAACATGAAAAACTATTTTAGGAATCTATCCTCAATGATGACTCAAGTCGCAATATTATCAAATAAGAATATTAATGAAGAAGTTGATAATTTAGTTTATGGAATCGATAATGATTCTAGGGAATGTAATGGTAATTTAAGTTTAATAAAAGAGACAAACGGACAACAGGGTATGCAGCTAGATGATGACAATGATAGACTGAATAGTGAATTAGACTGATTAAAACTTTAGTGTTAATAAGGACTGAAGTATCTTGGTAATAGTAAGATTTTGTGATCATAATAAAATGATAATCATCACAAACAATAACTGTCATGTTATAAAAAAAAAGTTTGTATATTACATCAAGATAAAGTATACAAATATTTGTGTTGTAATAAATATGAATAATAAAACTTAACAAGAGTTGGTTTCAAAACATTATCACCCTTACAAATAAACTCGGTATAAAGTTAAAATTAGAAATTAACTGAGTATAAGCAAATGTTAGTAAATTTTGCTTATTTTCAGTTTATTCCTAACTTTAATTTTATAACGCGTTTATTTGTAAGACTGTATATCTGTATACATGCCCACCAAGGGTATTGAATCCTATTTAAGTTAGGGGTAACTAGGCCTTAGTCAAGCTGGCCCACTGCGGGTTGATTGACTACATGCTTATCCTAGGTACAACATTCTTGATTATTAACACATAATCGTAATTCAACACATTCATGATTATGAACTGAGGTATACTCAAAAAAGGTTGTCTAGTGCAGTAAGAGAAACATTGGTTTGTTTTCATTGGTTGGTTTTGTTAGAAATTATGTAAAATCTACATGGACATGGAAAATGTCAAAAACAAAGGACTAGTGAGCTATCATAGTGCCCATAGGCATAGAAATCTTGTTTCTTTTTAAGCATAAATATCTTTTTTTTTAAGCTGTTGGAATTGGCCATTTATGTAAAGTAAATTGTTTGTTTCTATTATTATTTTAGTATTAAGGGTTCGGATATTTGACGTCAATTACCCGCCTTTCCTTTCTGACTGATTTAGATTAGCTTTATTTTAGACTATTTTTTATTACTATTGAAAATGTGGATAAAACACACTAATGAACTAATAAGTTCTTCAAAGAATCTGTATGAATGTTAAATTTAGGTTTGGACAAGTTTTTCCTTAAAACATGGTAAATCAAGTAAAAAACTTGACTACTTTATAAACAATATGTTTTTATTGCACTTTTAACTTGGAAGATTGAAATTGTGTTCAATAATATTATATTTTAGCTGTCAACACTGCCTTGTAAATACTTTTTTGTTAGGTAACCCACCTATTTAGCACCTTAGTATTATTTTCAAGATTTATATCATGTGTGTAATTTTCTTAGTAGACTGATGAAAAAGGCTAATTTTATATTTCAACTATGTGCCCACTGAGGGTAATTGTTTTTTATTCAGTGACCAAGTGCCTTATATTGTACTGTTTTATAAAAAGCAGGTTCTTAAGTCAAATATTCATCAATAGTTAGGTGAAATATTTTTCACTGTATGTGTTCTTATATGACTTCTTATTAAAATAAAATCATGATTTTATTAATGTAATAGTGATGGTTATGTATTCATTAAGTTCATATTCGTAAAACTTTATCGTAAAAAATGTAAACCATAGACTAATAGAATCATAAAATTTTAGAATAGGTAATATTAGGTAATATATAAGCAAAAAACAAAATATTATGTCACATACCTTTGGGTTTAGAGTGTTAAAAATTAAAATTACGTTTTTAATAATACTTGTAAAATGCTTTGTAAAACTGAACAGTTTTTAAGTTAATCTTCCAAAGTGTTGGCACCACCATTGCTAGCCAGCACTATAGCTATTTTTTTATTAATTACATTGGCCACTTAACAGAGAACTTTATCAAAAGTGTGTGTTTTAAGACTGTCGTCTAAGACTGGAAGTAAGTTATATCAAATAGATTTATTAATGTTAACTTTGATGTAAAGTAATATTGTATATAGCTTGACCAGGAATATAAATCCCCTTGCTATATTGCGAAAAAATGTTAATTTGAAGTAGTGGAATAATGCTGCTGATTGAAGCGCCCCCTGGTCAGGCAATTTTTAAATCAATCAATTTTTTTTCTTATATTATTTAAAAATGTATCCCAAAATATCTGATCTCTTGTGAATAAATATTTTGTATTCAAAAGTTGTTACTATTTGTATACCTACATTTCAAATATGGTAAAGCTTGCGAAAACCAGATCTGTTTTTTAATGAGTCAATAAGATGGGTGGAATATCCCCTCATGAAAGTCTTCTGTTTCGTTTTGTAATAAAAGTGTGTGTAATATGACTTACGAAAATTGAGGGCAAAATTTTAGCTAGCTATAGCTGAATTGTAACAGAAGTGCACGATATTTTGAACTTGAGAATTTTTGTAATAGGCAATATGCGACGCCAAATTGGACCGAATATTTTTAATTATACTTTGTTACTATAAAAACATACCTGTAAAGATTTTTTTAATGTAATGTTGTTTAGTAGCGAATTTTAATCGTATAAAGTGTCTTAAAATTCCCTCGCTATGTTCTAAAACGCAACGGTATTGGTTGAAGCAAGTGACTTATCTATTATGGCGTCGCTGTGTCGTTCAATATACAGTTCAGTTACGTAAGTTTATACAGAAGTTCATTCTTATAATTAACTAAAAGAATCACTAATAACCACTTAGTCATGAATAATGAAAATTAATCGATTTTTTTTACTTTTGATAACTATGAGATACTTGTTTTTTTTACATCGAAGACGATTGACGTCACGTATCTCACGCCAACTCTGGTCGCGTTTTAGAAAGTGATCGTAGTTTTATTTTTATTTTTTTAGCCCAATAGTTGAATGTAATTGATTCAATATATTTTTCTGCTTATCTTATAACAAGTAGAATGGTTTGAAAAAATAAAAAATACATACGTATTTCCGATTATAGTCGTGCACGTGCACAATATTTGTTATAAAATAGCAACCCTAAAAGATCAGAGATAATGTTGTGATCACTGAAATCACCATCACCTCTAAAGAAATCAATGATTATGGTACTACACTTTGACTTTGAAAGATAGGACAGGTTAAGATCGCGTATTCTCGACCAAATAAAACAAACAAAAAAAAAACAAATTTTCCCACAGTACTCGTAAATTGTTTATCAGAGCGTTAGCAAAGACAAAAACGTATTTTGTATGTAACTATTTTTCAATTATTTAGAAGACAGTAACATAATTTAGAAACAGTAACATGATTTTTTTTGTCAAAATTCAATCAAACCTTTTAAACTTTAGCTATCAGTATGTAATGCGCATATGTGATTTATAATAATATCTTTACCTCACCCCCGTAAAAGTGCCATTTTTTTATTATTGAAACGACGGCACTTTGCCTAGCCCTTTTTCTAAATTACTCAAAGTAAAATCTCGTTGGTTTGGTACTAGGCGTGAGTCGTTACGTCATTTTCGAGAAACGTAACGAAACTAGTGATT
>DVQG01000682.1:0-13298 GCA_018231605.1 Papilio ambrax
TTTTTATCCGAAAGGTAATGCTTGCAGGTGGGTCCCATTTTTTTGTATAATTTTTAAATCATAGCATCCATAATGGGTATGAGTAGTATGTACGGGCAGTGCAGTGCGGTGCATACAGCGACACGTGTTGTGTTGCAGCGCGTGGAGCTCGTGGGTGTTGCCGCTGGCGCTGGCGCTCGCCGCCACGCTGCTCTACCGCTACCTGTTCGCGTAGTGCCGCGTCATCCGCCTCGCCTGGACACACACGAGATACAACATCTAATGTTCAAATGGTAATAATCGTTCACATTGCCGCGTGTCGTGTGAACAAATTCGAGTCGACAGGTACACGCATCGTGTTTTACAAAAATAGATAATTTAGAAAACGTGCAGTGTGCACTCGCTACATCTAGGTGGTATGACAGCGTGTGATGGTAGTCAAATTTGAAAATATGAAAGCTTCGTCGAGGCGAGGAGCAGCGGTTAGTGCCTTTTACAAACAGAATACAGTAGGAGATATGTAGGAGAAGGTTAGGGCGTGGCCGTGTCTTTAGCTTAAGTGATTTGCCAAGAAATATACCTCAATCGACTGTAGCTCGTTACAACTGTACAATGTTTTTGTTACTAAACTCAATATTTTTGAGACAAGGCCGCGCCCTCACTGAAAATGTACTATAATTCAAGGTGTAACAAAATGTTAACTTTTTGAATTGTGCGCTTATTTACGCTGAATCAGTAATTTAATATTAAGTATACGTTCAAGGACAGTGCGGTTGCCCCGAACCCCGAGGGGAACTGTCCTTGTTAGAGAGGATAGCTAATGAGGTCCCCTCTGCAGTTTGCTTGTATTTTTGGAATATTTACATCGCAAGTGTAATTGTTACCAGCAAACATTTACACGTCGCTCCGTAATATTGTACATTTACGGACTGTACATACGTGCACTTTACGCTAAATATGTAAACAGTGAACAAAAAAGCATAGAAAGTTATAAAACAACCTAATATTTGTTAAATGTGCCTTACACGGGTTTAGTTCATTTGCTGCAAGATTTAATTAGCAAAAATTATAATGTATTTCATGTAGGTTTGTTTTGTTTTGCTATTTTAAGAAGTGTCACGTATTTAAAAGATTTTCAAACATTTTTTGTATCTTCAATGTTCACTATGTACAAACGATAGAATAATTTGAGGCAACTATAAAAGCAATGGAAGTGCTAATAATATTTAAAACCTGGTTCCTTGTTAGAGTATAAGATATTTTTCATATGTTAGGGGTATTATGAAATAATAAAGCTGTAACTTTGGGAATTTCTTTATTTGTGTGCTTCTGAGACATCTTCACATGTGGTGGCCGGTGTTGCTGCTTCACTGTGGCTGCGTCACTTATTACATTTTTTATAATATATTTCTTGCACAAAAAGTATATGTATTTTAGACAAACTTTGTAGTAACATTTATTTCATGTATTGTATGTTTGAAACACATTCCTAATAAAACAATGTGAAGATTTTGATTTATTATATTCTATTAAGTAAACCTTAAGGCTTGTGTTTGTGCATTTCAAATTACTTTGTTTTGGTGTTTTAAATAAAACTACTTCTTATTGATATCTCTAAACATGAATCATTTTATAAAACTGTAGATCACATTTTATGTTGTGTTTTATTTTTGACATATTTTATATAAACTTTATCTAGCTAAATGGTTTTTTATTTTCATACGTCTAACACAGACATGGTCTAGTGACCAGTCATGGCTCAGAGCCTTAGAAATCTTTAACAAACAATACTGATATGCATGTCTTTAAAAGTTTACAATTAATTTATTTGTATAAAATGTAATTAGATGATTATATAGCTATTAATACAACTTAACATATAAACATTGAGGCTTTGTATTCAATTGTCAAACATCAATTTTATTTATTTAAATTAACGTAACTATAAATAACTTCAAATCTTTAAAATATTTTACCCATAACATGAGACACAAATCTCATCTCCTTCAGATCTGAAACAAATTTTGTACGGGTTAAATACAGTCTTGACAACCACATTACATACAAACTACACAATATGCTGGGATAATCAAAAAATATTAATTCTTGTTTAATTTGTAAATGTCCAAACTGTATACATGTGCTACATTTTGCTTTCCTGACTGATAGATTTAAACTGTGGCCTAGAACTGAATGGATAGTGTCAATGTGGCATGCCATTATACCACCACAAGGTTTTATTGATATTTAATTTAGTAGCAAACAGGTACATTACCCAATGAGAGAGCATTGTGAACAATGGTAGTTGTGACATCGACAGCAGTAGTGCTGGCAGGCAGCACACAGCGAACGCTCGCAGTAAGTGCAGCCCACCTCCTCACACGCACCACAGCTGCAGTTACGCATGTGTAAAGGCATGTCTGCAATCTGTTAATATTAGGGAACTTCTGTTAACTCTCTAAACATACAGGTTGAAAACAATTTATTTTATGCCTTAAATTTGAAGGAATTTTCAGGAATTAATATAAATTTGGCTTCAAGAACATACAATTCATGATAGACAAGTTACCTTATGCTCAGAAGGAAGAAGTAATCCATCTTTTCCAATGACAAGTTGCTTCATTCTGTCTTTTTTATTTGTTGCACTGTTTTCTTGACCGTTGATGATATCGTGAGTTGACTTTTTGGCTCCTCGGAATAGAAGTTCTAACGTCTTTTCTACAAAAAACAGTTGATACATAATGGCCATATCAGACACATGACCAACAAACTACCCACACATTCATGGTTTAAAATTACGTGTTTAAAAAACTATTATACTGTATCAAAATTTTACATGTAACGTCTTTACTTATTATAAGAATTTGAATTAAACACTTTTAATTGCTATAATTAAATCCATTCGTATCCTCGACAGGAAAGTGATAAATTTAATTAATAGATTAATATAAATCAATTATTAAAACCAAATATACTTAAGGTCCAGATCTAGACTATTCATTTAAATATGTTTACCATACACTTCTTGAAGTCTATCTTCATTATTATTGAACTGCTTAAGCCCCAGGTGCACCTTCCTTTGAGGCATGAAGTCTTCGACAAATGGGTTTGATCTTTTAGTAGCCATGACACTTTAATTTATTAATTAGGGAATTACTAAAATAATTTTTCTAATATCGTATAGTGTAATAAAAAAATTACAAAGTATTGAATACGAACGAATTGCAAAAACAACATGACAAAAACGTCAAATTCAAATCAGTGACATTTCTGTTTTGGCTCCGTTTAATTTAATCTTTTACTAATGTTTAGGGTGGTCATATAAAACACAATGAATTCTACTGCATCAATTGGCATCAATTATCATCATCATGAACTTGCCCTTCTCCCTACGGACGGTCACAATAATGTCCATATAATTCTATTCTAATTCTCCTACACCACGATCGACGTTACACGACTTAGGACGTCGTTGTGGCGTTCCGGTTAATAAATTTTAAGTCTCTTCAATTCAATGAGACAGAGACAATCCAGGAAGATAAA
Organism: Papilio ambrax; assembly: GCA_018231605.1. Taxonomy (NCBI): domain Eukaryota; kingdom Metazoa; phylum Arthropoda; class Insecta; order Lepidoptera; family Papilionidae; genus Papilio; species Papilio ambrax. The sequence continues at coordinate 3,523 of DVQG01000682.1, forward strand.
ACATTAAAACTCTTAGAACAAATGGAGCCTTATTTATTGTCTGATGTACAGATTTCACTTTTCGCACGCACATTGTCTTCTTTGTAGCTACAATTATAAATACTTTAAGTCTTTAAAACAGTGTTGCGTATTTATTGTTTTTTCGAACTTTATCAAGGATTAATGAATTTGGCGAAACAGGCTGTGGAAATCTTGGTACTACCTTATACCAATTTTCCCCCGATAGTGATGAGTCGTATTGCCACCAACCAAACTTAAAATTAAAAGTATGCTAAAACATCTGTGTTATTTTTAACGAAATGTAAAGACAATACCCACCCCATGCGAAGACGTGGGAGGATATCTGTACATATCACATGGACCTAGGGGTTTTATCACACCTCTTTTTTTCATATCCAAAAACCGTTGAAATGAACCGTATGCAAAACCATTTAACCCTCGATGATTATCTTTGTTGCCACATATCATTGACTGCAAAATAAAGGTAGTAAATTCATTAAAAAAAGGTTTTAAGTGGATATCGGAGGCACTTATAATTAGGCTAGAGAAAAAACATTTAGGTATACCACTCCTTTAAAAACAACAGAAAAGTCACTTAAAACGTAAATATTAAACGTTAAGGTGTGTTCAAAAAAATTACAAGTTTTTTTAACAACTTCTTAACTTCGATTTCCGTCATAGGTTCATGATAATCCTTTTTCAATATATCTTTCATAAAATTTTGTGGCCCACACATTGTATATCCGAAGAATTCCATTCCTTCAATGAAAAATACTATCTAAAAGAACCAAAATTATAAATTAGTAAATATGAAAAAGAGTCTCAAGAAAACTTAATTGAAAATTGCAAAATTGCAAAAATTTTATATGAAATGTCCCCCGCCCCCGTCAAACAGATATCTAAAATGTGTCATACATCATTTATTTATGACACTTATTGTTTTTTATTCGCTTATTCCATTAAAAACTGATTTTTTCAAGTATACTGTTTATCCCATAATTTTAAATAATTATTACACAATACTTCAAAAAAAAAACGATACGTTCCTAAAATTCAATCGGAAAAATGATTTTATAAGACGATGTAATCAGAAATGTCAATCAAATTTGACATGGCTACACTGCCAACAGGGCACCTTCGATCGATGGGTTGTTGTCAACAAATTTTTACTAAAATACATTAAAAATATAAAAATAAAATCTACCATAATAGCTTAAATTGGCAATTTTAAAATAGAATTACGAAAAGATACACGTCTCACTAAAATTCGCGATATAAATATTTAACAAGTGATAGTGAAAGTATTGCATCGTTAGTTCTATGATAGTGACGAGGCTGTTTGTGCAGCTAGGAGCATATGTGCGTGAATATTTCGCGAATGTTACGTAAGCAGCGGTAGCGAGGTATGTCGTGGATGAAGCGGGCGCAGGGCGGCGCGCCGCCGCCCTCCTCGGACCAGACGCAGTACGGCGCGCCCCAGGTGAGCAGGTTATGTCGTCGGTCGCCCTTCGCCACTCGCCACCGATGTAAACAATGACGTGGACCGACAACCGAACACCAGTTCAATCATATTGAGAAACACTATTGTTGTTTTTTTATTATATTACGATCTACTTGTGCGAGTATTTTGCTCACTTGTGTAATAGCTGTTGATGTTGTGTCATCATAATATAAGTTAAGTGAAAGTTTAGTTATATTGTTACTCAACATGTCAATTGGTATATTTCAGCCTTACGGGAATCAACACAATATGTACCCAAACTATCAGGGGACTCCATCTAACATAACACATCAACAACAACAGTACTGGCAGCAGCAGCAGCAGCAGCAACAACAACAACAACAACAGCCGTCTCAGCCCCAGTACAACCAGCAGTATGGACAAATGTACCAACAGCAGAATTATGCTAACAATGCCAACCAGTATTATCAACAGCCAACACAATATAATCAGAACTTTTCCAGTCAAAACTATAATAACACACAGCAGGCTTATCCACATAATTACTATCCTAATCAAAGTATGCCTCAACAAAACTACCCACAAAATAAGGTAACAAGTGATGGTTGGGAAGATAATTGGGACTGGGGCTGGGAAGATTCAAGTAAGCAAAAACCTGTGTCCAATCAGATTGCCCAACAATTGAATACTTCCCAAGCGCAGCAAGTATGTACCAATGCAAATGTCATAGAAGAAAGCTTTGCATCAACAAATACGTGGAATTGGGCAATGGAGGACAAAAAAGAACCTCAAGAACAATCCACTACTACAACTAGAGAAATCAAAGAATTTGCTCAACATCCTTCTGATAATAAAGAACCAAACCTCAACTCCCAAACAGAATCTAATATGCCTGGCAAGGTAAGCAGTCCTAGCCAGCCTGAACATACTTCATCCGAAGTCAAAACCTTGAGTGACAAAGATGTTGTAAAGGAACGGTTGCCTAATTTGGCCCTCGGTAAACGTTTTCATCTTGAAAATTTAACACCCCAGTGGTCCATAGAGTCCCAGATGTCACAGGAATCTAGTGATGGGCTTCATACGCATTCTGAGGGGACTTTTAGAAGTGAAAACCAGTCCAGAAACTCAAACAAAAGTAGTCCCGGCCTTAACACTGACAATTCAAATTTTAATTACTCTCAGTCTCGTATAGACGACATGTACCCTCAGAGCACAGAGTGGTCAAATCATTCTAATGAAGATTCAACTAAAATAGATAGTCACAAAAGCAATAGTAGCAGAAGGCATAGTCATGATGAATTATCAAGTTCTTTGCAAGATATGAGTATATCTAATACCGATAATGTAGGTTCCGACGCTCCAATTGTTGATAATGAACTTGAACAAAGTTTGCCACCTCCACTTCAGCCACCACCATCTATTTCACCTGCTGAGCTTGCACAATCACGTCCAGATTCCCATCCTTCCCTTCTATCACCTATGCCACCACCACCGCCGGTTTCTGTTGCAACCAATCTACCTGCAGCAATGGCATCAATAACATTGCCTCCACCTACTTCTTTCCCTCCACCATCTTCATCACAAAATCCATTCAAACATGCAGGACCTTTTTCACACAAAAATATTTCTAAAAATCATTCAAATATTCCTCCTCAGCCATTCCCACCACAAATGGCCAATACAAATTTAACATCACCTTCAGTTGTGAGCAAGATTTCTCATAGCAACAGAATACCTGTTGGATTTGGAGCTAATTTAGAAACAACCCCAGATAATTCAGAAAGACCTGATCAACCCCAACCAGTAGCAGGCTTTGTACCACTTCCAGTATCTCAGCAGATCCCTGACAATATGGAGGTTGCTCCACAACATGATAGAAATGAGTATTTACAAACAGAACACTTGTCCAGTGTCGATTTTGGTGAAAATACAGATTTTAGCCAAAATGTTCCACCGCCCGGATTGAGAAGGATGGTAGTTGGTCAGCAAGAAACAGAATACAGTCAAAATTTAAATATTTCCGGAGATGAACCGCCTCCAGGTCTAGCGCGGATGGTTCCAGGCCAACAAACTGAATCTGACGGATATAATCAATCTAACGACAATTACATGGATCGGCATGTTGATGGCCAAATCACTGACAATAGTGGCCGTCCTTTCAGGCAGGCCGATGGCCAGCAAACTCCTGATAATTATTCACAGCCGCCACCGAATAGAGGATCCGATAGGAGACCAATAGGATTGGATAGGATGGTTCCCGGAGAACCCAGTAATAATGAATATATGCAGTACCAGGCCGGCAACTATGGTGGATCCAATGAACCTAGGGTTGTTACTGGAGTCGACCACGACTATCCTCTGCATGTGGAGGCGGGCCCACCGGAGGTCAGAGAGCAGAACGTTGACGGTTCAGATTATACCGAACCTGTTGTGCGAAACCCACCCGGGAATGTTATAGGACTAAGGGAAGCAACCAATGACTCATCTGTAGACTTCGTGGCGGCGCCCGGCGATCAGCAGCGCGAGCGCGAGCTCACCATGGAGGGAGAAAACTTGCAAGACTTGAGTGTCATATCTGGAGCGGAAATGACATTTTCAAGGGAGCAGATGTTCGATGTAGTCAGTGGCAACGTGACCGATTTGGCGAACGACGCCCCCGAGTCTGTCGAGTATCCCGCAAGCGGCTCGCGCAGACAGTCCGTTAACCGCGTCAACACGTCCGAAGACTCCGAGCGCGATAGAACCTTTAAGTCGTCTCCCAGAAGGGACAGAGACAAACAGAAGTCTTCGAGGGATCGCGACCGCGACATGGAAAGAGACAAAGACGGTAGATATTCAAGGGGCGATAAAAAATATGACAGAGATCCGGATAGAAAATCGGGAAGGGACGGCCGAAGATCCGAAAAGGATAGGAGAGATAGGGACAGGGAAGGGAAGGACCGCGACAGACGCGAGCGGGACGGGAGCCCCGAGGCCCCCCGGCAGCGGCGCAGCACGCGCGCCCGCCGCTACGACACCGAGGACACCGACTACTACAGCGACCGGGAGCGAGAGCGCAGGTAAATATTGCACATTAATTATCCAAGTCAGGCTTTATAATCGCAATGTTCAACGGTAGGCCAGTGCAGATTTAATGTTTGAACCATATCAATCGAATTGCACTAAATATAGTCGAATAGTAGTGTTAAGCAGTGGTGTGTCGCAGGCGTTACCGCGAGGGCTCCTACACATCGAAACCACCGCGGCCCGACGACAAGGAGCGCCGGCGGTACAACACCACCGAGCGCGACCGCTACGACGACGACGGCGGCAGCAGGCGACGCGCCGACCGCCACCGCGACCGCGCCGACCGCAGCGACCGCGCAGACCGCAGCGACCGCATGGACCGTAGCGACCGCCGCTATCGCGACATCGACCCCACTAGGAAGTACGGCAACTTGCGGCGCGAGCAGGAGGAGCGAAGGCGAGGTAGGCTCTCTTCAATTATTACGTTTAATTCCCTGCGGCATCAACAATTTTTTGTTTTAAAAGATGTATTGTCTTCGTATCTATTCGCCGTCTATTTTTATTTATTTCATGTCATGAACTGGGCTACTATTGCAGTTTAAGAACTTCGATGATTTTGTTTTGTTTATTTCCAGTTGTGACATTCTCGAGGGAAGCAAAATGTAATGATTGTAAGAGTTAAGGTAGACTTTTGTGTGGTGTGTGTTGCGCGGTTGCGGAGTTAGGAAGCAGCGGTGCGCGGCTCGCTGCATGCGCCGCGGAGTGACTGGCAACGAACATTCGCTTTACACCATCATCACCATCAATAACCGGCAGTTATGCGGCTAACACGATATTTTTCTATGTGGAATTCAAAAACATAACTTTTTTAATATCTCGCTGTAAATATAAAGCTTGAACGAATACATGGTGCGACTGAGCCGCTTCTCGTGAATGTTTTCATCTAGTCGTCGTCACCAACACCTCCCCGTAACACAAGTATCCGCAGTGAATATGTAAACGCCACTTTGTTTTATAAACACTTTGCATTGAGGCACGGCTGCCAACAGTTTGACATGTTCCTTTGTTTTAATGACATCGGAGGAGAGACAGGATATATGCAAATCACATTAACTTTTGATGGCATACAATAAGGGTGCTATTTGGTCTATGCACTCTGCTACTCATACCCATTCGAGAGGATTTTGTTGTCTGTAACACTAAATATGTCATTTAACTACATATAGCAGCTGTAACCACTTAAATGTCAAGGTGACCTTCATCAATATCTGTACCGGATCACTTACGTGAGGAATTCGGTTTTTAATTATGCATTCAAAAAAGTAATTTGCAAATGTAAATAACCGATGCGCCGTTGTCTAGATCAGTCGCGAGTAATCTAACCTCTTCATTCATTAAACTTGTATTTACTCAACGTTTTGTAAATGTTATTCTGTTTGCGCGGAAGGCTGTCCACCCATCGTACGACGCAGCGTACTTGTTAGCACCTCTTATCTTTCTCCGATTACCGATTTGTTCCGTGATGTGCTTCTATATCATAATAATTACGCTGATATGTTGCCCCAGATAAAATAATATTAAATTCAATTAACACAAAAGTAATGTAAACCTCAGTACGTGTTCGTTTCTAAATTCAGTTTTCTTTACACGTATGACTTTTTATTACAACGTGTCCTATAATATGTTTTACGGTTCATTATCCGTTAACACTATAAAAAAATGTTGTTTTACTTTTAGTTATCAGACGTGTTAAAAATATAGTAATTCGATGTGATCAGATAAGGCGCGTACAAGTTCAATTACTGGAGATATAGGAGTTCATTATCTGCACGCTAGCTGCGGGCAACCCTACATACTGCGTACGCTTCCTACAAACACAGATCGATTGAACTTATATATGACGTTTACGTAATTTTTAATAGGATAAGTATATGAATATTCCAGTTAGAGAATAGATTTTGTTCCTGGACTTGAATATAATATTTTAGATACGCCTAATCTATTAGGCATATCTATGCATGCTCAAGTGAGCATGAGATGAGAAAACAAACAGCCCACCTAAATAGGAGGGCTGTTTGTTCTCCTCAATAAGTAGTATAACATTGGAATGCAACGTACGAGCGCGAGTGCGACCGGCACGCGACGTAGCAGCAGCGAGTGAAAGTAAAGCAGAACAAACGGGGTCGCGGCTAGGGCCTTATCCTAACACTACTTACATAGTTTTTATTCTTTAAATGTATTGCGCTGCTTCGTTGAATTTCTTTATCTAATCTCAGAGCTGAAGCTTGTCGTAACTGCAAGAAGTAGGTCTATCGCCTGTCATTGACTGACTTTGTTGCACAACCAACTAAATCACACGAAATTATAAATATATCATTGTTTTTTGAAGGAAACGTTAGATGAAAGCCAACGAGCATTAACTTGCCTCGATGAGCGTGCAGGTGGGTGCTGACCTGTGCCGTGTCTGCTTTGGTTCATTCCACTTTGGCTTCAATCGCAACACACTGAAGATATTTGCATGTCCATCGTAAACGTTTTCAAATATCACACATATAAACATTTTCAAATTATGTTTAGTGAGGCGATGATGTTGCGATTTATCCTATCTTTTCGAAGGTCATTCGTGATCTCGGAAATTGTAAATATCGTGAATTTGTTATTTGATTATTATTGACTATTAATAAAAATCTGAAAAGGGATTAATTATACCTTTGTATAATTAAGTTATTTGTCAACAGGCGAGACTTACTCGTCTCCTTCGCGGGCGGGATCGCGCGAGGCGACCGCCACCGACGAGGAGCCGCCCGCCGGCGAGCGGCGGCGGCGCGACCGCGACCGCGACCGCGACCGTCGCTGGCGCAGCGACCGCAGCGACCGTGTCGACCGCGCCGACCATGATACAGACCCTTACTATCTCGGTGAGCACCTTTAACACATCTAGCCATTTAAAATAACTAGCTTCTTTCTTCCGAGCGGGTTCTATCGTGTTATGTGCAGCGGGCGGGTACGGTGCGTACGGCGGCGGGTACGGCGACCCGTTCCTGCTGCAGCGCCAGCAGTACTCGTACTACGAGCGGCTGCGGCGCACCGACCCCGCCGCCTACATGCGCCTCTACAAGCAGCTCATGGCCGCGCCCCACGCGCCCCACGCGCCCCACGCCCCATACGCTGACGGTACGTACCATGCGTCATATCGATGTTAACATTTAGTTGTGTAATATACTGTGTAGATAATGTGTTTTGTGCGGCAGTGGCAGGGTACGGGGCGCTGGGGTACGAGGCGCGCGGCGAGGAGCGCGCCAGCGGCCACTCGGGCCGCTCCAGCGCCGCCGCCGCCGCCGCCGCCGACACGTGCGTGCCCTCACCACATTCTATACATTTATATCATATTGCTTGTACAGTGTATTGAATTACAACACTTAAATAGTGAGCAGGAAATAAAACATAGATAGCGATGGCAGAATCCCTTATTACATACATATTCATCGGAGTTGACACAACCATTCGCACAATATCATTATTAAACCAGTTTTTAACATTAACTTTGGTATTTTACACCAACCTTTACACGAGTATGTTCATCTCATGTCATTGTAAAAATAATAATAATAATACGTCAAGTATAAAGGTACATTCAACTGAGGTGTTCATTGTACATATGGTGTCATTTAATATGCGTGTTATCAAAAACTCGATAGCATGGGCGTTATACCATCGGTAGCTGAAATTGCCTTTCAACATAGATTACCTAAGTCACGGGGTCCAGCTTTCCCCACTGTCCGCACTGTCCGCAATGTCCGCAATGTCCGCAATGTCCGCATCCCGCCAATGCCACATGCATTGCTTGTTGCAGCACCGAGCGATAGATATTTGTGTTTGGTGACATTTAATTCGGTGGTCGGCTTAGGGTAATCCATTAGGCAACGGGGGGCGGGCGGAGCTAGGATGGGTAGGGCCGGGGGCGGGCAGTGGGGCAGGCAGTGGGGCGGGCAGTGGGCGGGCAGTGAGGCGTGCGTGGTGTACGTAGGTACTACGGGTGCCGGGCGGAGGGCGGGTCGCTGCGGGGCGCGCCCTCGCTGCGCACGGACTTGTCCGACAGGTACCGCCGACGGCGCACGGCCGCCATCTGCACGCGACACTACACTATTATTTAGATGTTCTTGTTGATAGTCCTATTTCTTGCTAATGCTTTACATTTGCTTCTAACTAACCTGTCTAGAATTCTGTTCATTATCATCATCATCATTCACATTTATGTCACTTAATATTACTGACACTGTTACATATTCAGAAGTAGCTTTTTTGACAAAATTAGAGCTGAAGTATTTCTATTTTAGATTTAGTTGAATAGATATGACATGTAAAAAGTCGGGTTGCGACAATGTATGGTATGCGCGTGCGCAGGGAGCTGAACACTGATGCGTCGCTGAACCTGCAGCTGGAGGAGTCGACGGTGCGTTCGGAGCGCATGACGCCCTTCAAGTACTCCACCGCGCACGTCAAGGTATGCACGGGCGCGCAGGCGGCGCAGAGTGCGGCGCAGAGTGCGGCGCAGAGTGCGGCGCAAAGTGCGGCGCAGTGCACGGCGCAGTGCACAGCGCAGAGTGCGGCGCAGTGAGAGTGACGGTGCGTGTGCGCAGGGCTCGCTGTCGGCGCGGCACGTGGTGGTGGTGCGCGCCGCGTACCCGGCCGACGGGCGGCCCGCCACCGTGCAGCTGGTGCCGCTGGGCGCCGCCACGGCGCGCCTGCCCGACCGCGCCCACCTGCTCGCCTACCCCGGCCCCCTCGTCAGAGGTACGACACACCGACAACACTTTCGCTTCAAACGTTTCAATTATATTGATATAATGAATTAAATAAAATGTATAATAAGAACATATCTAGATCCTTGGATTCACTTCGTTCCTAATTTTATACAACATATGCCCCATAGCAGTCATTAATACTTAGTTTGTGTATGTCTCTACTGGTCATAATTATGTAGACTGTTTTGGTGTACCGTAAATAAAAAAGGTTTATGTTGTTATATTATAATATTTATTGCGCAGGCGTGACTCACAAGAAGAGCGTCATCGAGTACTGCTTGTCGCGTGCGGCGGAGGCGGCGGGCGCAGGGGGCGCAGGGGGCGAGTGCGACCCGCTCGGGCAGCTGCTGGTGTGGGAGCTGCTGGCGCTGCTGCTGCGCCAGAACGGCGTGGTGGTGGGCACCGACATCGCGGAGCTGCTCATGAAGAACGCGCGCGAGCACGAGTTCGCGCCCTCCCCGCGCCCCGGTAGGTGTCGCCCCGCCCCCCCCCCCCCCCCCCCC
>DVQG01000683.1:0-13297 GCA_018231605.1 Papilio ambrax
CGATTATGTTTTAGTATAAATCGTTATGAAATGTCATTACTTATAGCTTAGTCTTAATACTACGATAAAAAAAAAACAATCTATCATACTGTACAATGCTATTACCAGCTTTGCTTAATGTTACAAATATTTAATAAACTAAAAAAAAATAATCAAGTAATCATTATTAAGTTTAAACAAGTTATTATAAAATAATAGTACTACACTAGTAATAATAGATAATACTTGTTAGATTTCAAAGGTTCATAAATAAAAATTCTAATCTACAAAACATTTACTAAATATATTTAATCAAAACATTGAATAAGTCTACAAAAATTCAATAAAATATTTACATGTAACATTGAGGTAGATTACTACAAAAATAACAACCATTTGCAGAAGTGTAATAATTTTCATTGAATATCTACGATTTTATTAAAAATATTGTGATTTCTCTGTTCAAATTTAATCTATATAAAAAATACTACATTTATTGTGATAATCACTTTTTATCATTAGCTAGTGACTGTCCGAGAGAGGCTGTGGCTGCAGAAGGATTAGACGCTGCTACAATTTTCTCTAACATTATTCTCGTCTGTGTCTGAAAGTACAGTCAAAACAAACTGAGAAGTGATATGTATTGTACATTTATTTAATACTAGCTTTCACCCGCGACTCCGTCCGCGTGAAAAAAAGACAAAAGTGAGTATCCTATGTGTTCTTCCAGACTATCCTCTACATTTATACCAAATTTCATCGAAATCCGTTCAGCCATTTAGGCTACAAACTCTTACAAACATCCATCCATTCATGTAAACTTTCGCATTTATAATATTACCTAGTATGATTCATTGTGATTGTTGTGTGAAAATGTTTTATAGAATTGGAATCTAATAAGCAATGACAATTATTTTTATACTTACTGGATAACATATTGACATAAAATTCTTCAATAATATAACACCACTAAGAGTGAAGCACTTGACGTACGTCTTCACAGATGCCACGACCCTCGCGCTTTGTTCGTTAAACCTTCATATATATTTAAGGAGGTGAGTCCGGACTCAACTAAAACACATAAATCATAATAATTTAATGCGCTCGGAGCCTTTCTCGCGCCGCCATCTCAAGGAGTTTTTTCCTGCCGTCCGGCCGTAAGACCATCTGCGTTCTTTTCCACTTTAACCCGAAATGACTTGGAAATTGACAGCTTTATAAATATAAGAATGAGGGTTTTGTTGAATGCTCGATTTGTTTTGAAAGTGTTGTAAATAACACGAGACTGGCTCCGTATAATGCGAATTGAAAACGCATCGCAATGAGTTTTGAGAACGAAGTGTAAAAAAAATTGTACATTAATATGTTTTATTGTTATTGTACATTTTAATCATGTGGTAAGTTTAATAATAATGAAGGAAAGTAATTACTAAAAAGATTTACAGGAACTGTGAATGTTTTTGTATTTCACAGTTAATTTATTACAGAAAGGAAATCTCTTGAAGAATTCCTTCCGACACCAAAAAAAAAAACAAAAAAAAGGAAACTGTGAATTATTTATCTTCAGAAAACAACGTACTATTTAAATTTTTAGATCAATTGGAAAGTAAAATAAATGTTAAGTAAAACCTTGGTCTCGAGTTACTTTAAAACAGTCAATAATAAATTGTACCTAAAAATAAAAAGTAATTAACTGATTATACAAGTTTGTATTTAAATTGAACAAAACGTAACATAAAAAGACAATTTTATTTAAAATATGACACATCAAGGAACTATTTAGCATAATATCACCATCTCATTTAAGAATCAATTCGTATATTAATTTTAATCTCATGACAGTCTGGATATTATATAATATTTATTATATTCCTTTCATAAAATCAATAAGTTTTAAGAAAAAAAAAATTTTTACCAAATGACGTTAATTACAATCCTTGTGGTAGATAATTAAATATAAAAAACTTGCAATAGAAACGCAAAGATACTATAAAAATAAAACGATATTTTAATAGTGAAAATATTTAAATTCTGTATTTCATCAGGTCCTCCACGCAACGTAAAGCGACTTCCTTCAATCTAGACTGAATCGTTTAAACCAACTTTCCTTAATACATAAAACAGAAGTAGGCTAACAAGCACTGGAAATATCAAGGTGATGAAGACGCCTATGGACATCGGCAACCCCGGAAACTACAAATACATTACCGGCCTATAAGGAAATGGTATGCTAGCTTCTTTAGGGTTCCTAGACAGGGCTTATTTGTGTATAATAAATTATACATACATACTAATTAAAGTTAGGCCTCCGGCACCACACTCATCAGACGAAACGCGGAATTGCTTCCACTTCAGGCCTGTTTTCTGTGTGGTCGTGGTATTACACCGGTCGAGCCGGCCCATTCGTGCGAAGATGTTAAAGCGGGCTCTACCATTGTAAGGCATAAATATTTTTCAAATCGAATACGTATAACATTTTTTAAAGTTTTGTAAATGTTTAATAATGTATGCGGCTGACTGTACATATAAACATTAAGACAGGTAACACAATACACTAAATGTAGGTCAAGATTTACACAGCACATGTTGACAGCGACGTGATATGAAAACACATTCCCGTTTCCTCCTCGCAAACAATATTTGATATTAAATAACGCACAGGAAAGCCCTGTCCGGCTAAAAGCACATATCCACCTGTCATAACGAACATCTACCGTAATTGCGCGAAATACGCTTTGCGCAATAACCATTGCTGCTTCAGACTCCTGTAACATTACTATCGTCATTATAATCAAGTAGTGGATTATGAATACGATTATTTAAACGTTACATATTGTCTGTTTCATATCTTATTGTTGGATGTAGCATTAGTATAAGTTTTCGCACGTCAAGTCGAACAAACAATAATAGTATATTTGCAGTTTTGTCTGTAACCGGTAGCAATTTAACACTAAATTAACAAGGGCCTTTCTAACTTAATTACGAACTATTTAAATTAATAAATGACAATAAATCTCGATGAAATTAGACACCCATAAAGGAGATAGTCTGAAACAACACTTGGGCTATTGAGTTTTTTTCTATTCAGCGCGGATAAAATCGCGGACAAAATGTGAAGTCAAAAACAAAAGACAATCGTATTTACAACTCAGCATTTGAGTACTGCTACCTTACACAGTGAATTATTGTCGTTAAAACATCAATGTGAATAAATCTCTTGTCTGTCAAAGACGCATACAAGAGGCGTTGTTCCACTCAGTTAGCAGTATCGGCCGTTACTTTGTGATCAACAAGCCCATTCAAACCGGCCGCGTGTAAACATTGCGACTCGTTAATCGCCTGTAAAATCGACCACCCGCGACACACCAAACAAGTTCAATAACATATCTGTGAAGAAATAAAGGGTTAGCATTAGTAAAGAGGAGGGACGAATCATGTGACAAGAAGAAGTTTCGTTATAAGATGACGATGGATTAGACTGGAGGAAAAACGTTGGTCTGTTGACCCTACGGGAATAGGATAAGGACGAAGAGATAATGATAATGATGATCTATGAAGAAGTATAAATTTTGCTACAAGTGAAGTAATTTAGTAGGATAACTCCTGTATTTTTAATTATTATTTTATTTACTAGGTAATTAGAAAACTGTAAATCTTGATGAATTGTAAATAATAAATTATGTCAACTGTAACATACGGGTATGAAAGTGGATTAACCAATGTTTAGAAAGAGTCCGTGTTGTACTCATTCTGCGACCGACATTTAATATGTAGGTTAAGTCTGACATAAGGATAAACAATAATATTGAAATGATAACATTAATAAATAAGTAAAAATATGTAACATATGAATAAACTAAGCCAGTTACTGAAAAACGGATTTTAATAGATACAGCCTCGTAATAGTACAGTTTTAAGAATTCAATCTTAAAAAATAATACGTAAAATAATAGATTAAAACGTATATAGCCCGATGAATAGACATCTGTTGGAATAATTAGTAAACTGCAACAAATAATTGAATACAGTTACGTTAATTCTGAACATTTTGTCTAATTAAAGCGTATCAATAAATCTATTTGAGTCAGTAATGTTGGCTTTTGTTCCGGAGCACTCGATATGAAAGTGTCCGCTAAACACAACATAATATACAGCTAACATAAACAACATTACCTGTGAAATATAGTTCATACGGACCACGGCCGTTTACGTTGCGATGAGATGTCCATGGCTTATGAACATTTATTAGGAATTAAAGAACGGAATACATTTGTACCCAACATGATCGGTTTTTACAAACATAATTTGAGGATAAGGAAGATATTTATTTCTCGATTAGAAGTAACACTTAATAAATAGATGTTGGAGAGTAAGACACAATTTGATCTAATGGGACGGTTTATTATAAATGAAAGGATATTTGAAGATAAAAAAAAATGTGTGCTAAAGGTAGAAATTTTCTTACATCTAATTCATTATAGTAAATATTTTTTTTTACTTATTACAAAAGACATTGATTATTTATTACGGAAGACTGTCGCTCCTTTGTCATGGTCACCGCAGGCACGGCGAGTGCGCTGGCGAGGCGCCAAGTGCGCCTGCTATTTGCTTATAATTCGGAATCAATATGCTGGCACACGTGCGTCCGACTATTTCCCTCATAAACGTTGTAATCGCTGGTGTAATTCATGCACGATTGCAGTTTAGCCGCCGCCGCACCGCGCCGGACGCTACGTCCGAACTACGTAGGCTCAATTGCTAGTTCGCTTCATGCAACTCATATGCAAGGCAAGGTGTTAAAAGCGATTGGATTTTGTTGATTTGAATCTTTTCTTTTTATATTTATCACTATCATCGATATACCGCCAAACCATTCACACTAACTCGATAGCTGGAAATCCTCAACTGAGCGATTTACAGCGTTGAGGAATGGTCTGTCCTCGCAGGCATTTGCAAACCACTGCAAGAAACGAACATACGACCTTCTGAAAGGTTGGCAACACATCTACAGTCCCTCTGATTTTGCGTATGTCCATCGTCGATGATTATCTCTGTGATCCCGCTGCTCGTTTGCCCCTTTCTCTTATTAAAAAACTAAGATACGAGATCTTTACATTTTTTAAAAGCGAGTAGGTTAATACAATTAATTACCATTATCTTGATGGAGAAAAGAAATAATAAGACACTATCATGAACAATCTGTGTATTGGAGAAGCGTTTAGTGGCAACACCTCGGGGCTGGCGCTATTCTCGTCCCGTCAGCACCTGTCGCGCGGGAAGCGACCGATTAACAATACATACATTATGAAGCGCTCGGAACATCCGAGACGAAATCTCGGAAAATCCGTAGCACAATTTTTTGTACGCGCAATAAAAATGCCGTAAAACTGCGGTTAGCTTGAATTATCTGGATTTTTGTATCGTTAATAAAATCCCATAGAATAAATTTTGTTTTGTACATTTTTACGTGACCCGTAAAATGTTTTTTTACAATATTTAATGCGAATAAATTCGGATTCTAGTCTCGAATATGCATTTAACAAATTAATTATAATGAAAAAGATTAATGGATAATTAAAGTCATCTTATAAAAGATATGTAGTTAATAATCTTAGAAAGTTCTAGTTGTTTAGTTTTCATTTCATTTATAAAAACTTATTTGATTACCGTTTCTAGAAGCGTCATAGAAAAATGCCGGGTCGCGTCGAATAGATAAACTTTGTAGAACTTTCTTCGTTCAAAGGTGGATTTAAAAACAAGGTTATCAGTATAATTGTTGTTTCTAAATTAACACACACAATGAGGGAACATTAATTTAAGTCAATTATGTTACCATCAAAACATTTAAATTCCCTACCGTTGATTCCATTTCATTTACTAAATAAATAACAAACAATGACTCCATGAAAATTCTCGTTAGCGACACCTTGTTTTACAACTATACGACACGGATCCGACACGATTTAATTTGACTAAAATTATCATGCTTAAATTATTCATAGTAATTGAAAAAAAAAACACAGGTTAATAGAGTAACAATAAAAGTGTAGTTAAAAATATGGCAATCAAATTACGTAACTTTGGCTTTGTCTTTTATAACAAGCTAAGATCGTTAATTGTAAATCCGCTAGGTGTTTTCAGAATTGACAGTTTGCCAAATGTTTGGGCATCTATCGGCGTGGGCGTTATTGATGGCCATAATGCGAGATGCTACTCGTACCAGCGCTAAGGAAATTTATACGAAAATAATATCAACAATGGGGTTGACGACTTTCATACGCCCACTTTAACAGTTTGCTGGATATCATAGATTATATAAAAATAAGAATTTTAATTAGACTCCTAATTGATTTGGATAGTTTTTCTTTAGAAAACGTTTTTGTGGTAATATTTTTAGACTTTAGACGTTTAGGTACCTACGATTTCGCTTGATATAGTTTCAAATAAGACCCCTCTTTACTCAGTATTGTAATCTCCCTAAAAATAAGACTTACTTAAAATACTAGAAATATATTTAAAATTGTAACGATTATAATCTTACAGTATTATTCCGTTGTATAATACGTATCAATCACCACGGAATATATAAAATAATTCGTGATTTTCGCGAAACGTTACAACGTTGCGTTAATTACGTACAACAGGAAGTGGTCCACGTATAAAATGGACGTTAAATCATATTTCACATCCACCTCGGCATTTCACAAAATACACGGCGCTTTTTTATAAATTAATACTTTCATATTCAACGTGTCAACTGGACGGCGGCGGCGGCGGCGTGTTGAATTTTGCTCTCACAACATCGTCGTATAAATTACTTTTCACCCAATTTCGCGGACTGTCGCGCGCTGACATGTCCGAGACTCACCTTGGATACAGAGGGGTTACCACGAATATTCCTCAGAACGTTCGTGACGTCATCGACAAAATTAGTATTAGATTTGTTTAACTACAAGGTGTGAAGTACATAAACAGATCTCATACAAGAACCTCAGATTCTACAACTAGATATCATAAATCATTTTTAATTTGGTTACAATTTCAAGAGATATACGAAATTTGGTGAGATAAAGTTAAGAATTAAGAAGTTACAAATGACTCGTTCTCTTTGTAAACGAAAACAAAAGACGAATGTAAAGATACCAAGAAACCAAGGTAAAGATCAAGTCGTTATAATTTTACACTCGGAGAATGACTACAAAACATCTATTAGGATTATAAACAACCATAGGATTACGGTAACAATTTATGTTTCTAACATAAAATAAGCTGTGACTTCTTCATTCGTTATCTTCAGCTATAGTATACGAGACAATCTCGGACTATTATAATCTCATTACAATATATTAGACCATTTTAATAGTTATTGGTATCATGAGTTAGGACCACCTTTGCTATCACAGGAGGGGGATAGATGGCGCTGCGGTGAGACCAAACTAACTGAACACCGGGGTTTTTATTAAAAGAATAACTTGACAGTTATTAAACTGTAAATTCTATACTGTTAAATAAATTTGATGATGTATGATAAAATACCAAACAGGTGGCAATAAAACAACAATTTTATTTATGGATACGAAAGTCAAAGTCAAAATCCCACGTAGTAATGTCGTTCACATGTATGAATTACGGTCATGTTTTCTTCAATGTGTTCTAATCCCAAAGAGCCAGGGCTAGGCAGGGTATCATGTCAAGTATTATCCAAACCGCATCGCCTAAATATGCCTCGTTGCATCTCTCACCTAGATCAGCAAGAGCATGTTTAGCATTATTACCTTTCAATAATGGTAGTGAGTCCCAGGCTCTCCTATATCGAAAGCTTTTCCCGTTGTACCAACTTTCTGGGGAAGGAGACGGCTCAATGCCACGAATAGCAGTCAGGTACGGAGCATAAATCCTGATCGTGGCTCAACCCGCATTCCCCGTCTAAATATAGCAACACCGCGGCTGAAATAAAAACCGAATAGCCGAGTTAGTGACGCCTAATTTCTTTGTTTACACTGTAGATTAATATGCAGCATTTAGAAGGGCAATTTATGGCTCGCAATATTTTTTCTTCCCGCTTCCGATCTTAATATCATATTTTATCTGCGTATATTTTAAAGTTGGATTTATTCACTTTAAAAAGGCAAATTCGACGTAGAGTTCAAAATTGGTGTACAAAGATTAAATTTTTAATTGTTTGACTTTTTAAAAATACATATAAGAAGGGAACAGATAAGACTACAATAATGAAAAAAATATTATCATATTATTTGGAAGAATTGACAATCAAAAGTATTTTGCCTTATCAAGTTCTAATATTGCTCGCATTTAACGTAACTAAGGTAAAGAACTAAATATCAAATTAGCAGACATAGTGTAGCTGTGATTATTGTGAAGAAAAACGAAAATAATTTATCGAAAAATTTCTTCATCACAACACTGAATACTTGTTAAAGTGAACAGAGCACATAAATAAAGATTAAAAGATTTAGAGACGAAAGAAACGTAAATAACCGAGTGAGCATGAGAGGTGTGTGTCAAAGAATTCCTCACGCGCTGTTAACTAGGTTTACGTGTTTGGCCAGGTGTCGTGAAGGTGTGCCCGCGTTCCGCTCCACGTTTATTATCCAAAACACTATAAACTCCCTCACTAAAGCTGTGTAAAACAGTAATTGCTTTCTATTTTTGCGTTTCATAGAATTGTCATCAGCTACGCAGCAAGTTGGCGTGGTTTATGTAAATTTAAGAATTTGTTTCAGTTATTGGCATCATGCAATAGATAGAATATAAAACTGTAAAGAAAATAGGAAAATAACAAACAGACGCAGATTTACTTCCTTACCAATGAATACTTTAAAACTACGGATCAATAAATCGTTAATTATAGGGATGATCGGCTCACGCAATGAAACTGCATTCCAAGGTTCAGTTTCTCAATCAAACTGGCGGGTGTGTAAACACATCTTGTTTCCGAGTTGCGTAAAGCGCGGCATCAAACGCGGCAGGAAGTCAGGTGTCGGCCACGTGGCCGTGTGAGCCGTGTACTACGTGTACCCCGCGCGGCACACGACGTGCATTTCGGACGGAAGGTGAATTAAAACCCGCGAATCCGGAGCAACGTAAACAACTGTCAGCCGGTATATCTGGCCCCGACGCTAATGGATTCATATTTTATTGGTTAATTTTACGTTTTCTATGAATTTGTTATATTCAGGTTGGAAATGTGTTTACAGTATCATATTGAGCAGTAGTTATTAACAATATCTATACGAAACGTTTTATTCAGAACCGACTTTCACATCTGAGTCATTCTACTAGTAAAAGTAAAGTGTTTAATAACAATTTGACTAGAAAATTACTTTATTTGCCATACATACGTTTCGGCTAAAATTCTAAGAACAGATCCGTAAAGATTATGTTCGTTATGATTGGGTCGCAATTACGAAAATAATACATGCAGAATACGTTAATTTAAACTAGCTTTATTCTACAATTATATTATATTCATAAAACATACACAGTAATAGAAACTGGTCAAGTTGTGAAGTGTAAAATTGTGTAATGACCTTGGTCAAGTAACAACATATTTCTAAAACATTATGTTTCATCAAACAAAACGAGATGTAAAAGAAATATTGAGCGTCGTCAGTACTGATCTCAATATATAACCTCACCTCATCCAAACGAATCATTTTTCTATATCGTTGTTGTTTTTGGACGCTTCTCTATTGAAACAGAAAAGCCGATACTAAACGTATTTAGTTTGTGTACGCTTTAAAAGTTTATTTCCACGGTTTACCACGGGTTAGTTGCGAGTAATTTTCGACTCTGAAAATTTTTTTATGTTCCATAAGCAATATCTTTTCTTATATTTTTATATCCATTTGAGTTGTACTACCACTTCGAGTTCACACTTCACACAAACACATCACACCGGAGTTGCTGTTAAATTAGCATCTCATTAATCTTTTCATACTGTAGCATGGCTTTTGAAGAGCGCTTAGCAACAGCTCAAAGAACTGTGAAAGTTCACATAGTGTGGATGTGATGGATTGCGGTTTGAGTGGTGTGCTGTCATCGGCGAGGAGATTGTTGTGTCTGTGGGGCGCCGGCGGCGAGTGGCGGCGAGTAGCGGCGCTAGCTAGGTGCGGACGGGAACAGCAACTTGCCCCGGAGAACCCTTTGTACAGGCTTTGATCTCTAAAATTATAGACGATCGACTCCATAAATCTCCTGTTCTGTTTACGCGAACCTGTTTTATGGTCCGTATTAATTGCAATTGATGGCTTTCATTATAATAAAAGTGTACATGTTGCTCAAATATTGTAATGCGCCGTGTTCGATATAAAAGTTTTTTTATAAACGTCTGTATCGAAAAGTATATTTACTTAGCAACTAATATTTACTTTTCCTCGTTGTGTTTACGAGTGCGCGTTATAAATTTGTATCTGTTATTTATTTTTATTGTTAATACTTTGGTAGTTTTTTCTTGCAAATACTATTTTTACTAAGTGTAAATTTGACAATTAAGATGTTGCATATATTGCCTATATCAGTTGTATGTGAAAAATACATCTAAAATATTGGTTTATGACGTAGAATTTACGACCAAAATAATGTCCCAGGTATCGTGCAATTAGTGGGAAAAATATTACGGCAATAAAATTAATATTTTACGACGAATTTTCACCATTAGTGCATTATTTTTAACGCATTAAAGTTGTCAAGATAATTCTTAAAGATTGTAAATTGTAAGACAGGATTTATATATTTATTTAAATGACTATAAAATAAAGTGTTTATGACAACATGTTACATTTATTTTATAGGTTACTTTTATAAAATGACATAACAAAATTCAAATAAATATTTTAAATGCTAAAATCGCCATTTTGGTATTTATGGTAACATAATTAGTTTCAATAACCATTACATCTATAGAATTAAGAGGTCAAAGTTTAAGATGAATCTTACTACGTAGACGTGTCCTTTATAATTCAGCTAAACTAAAACAGCTCGTAATTCATAAACTCCAATAGCATTGGCCTCGTCTCAAAACCTTCATAATATATTTTAATAAAGATTTTACGGACCGGAGTAGTTTCATTTTCAATAAAAGCAAACAGAACTAAAATACCTTAGACGTATCCGTTAATAAAATAGGTGGGAGGGCAGAGAACCAAACGGCCAGCGGTGGCCGGCTTACGACCCCCTGCCGCTTTTCTCGGCCCCACTGCCCCCGCCCCGCTGCCACTATGCCCCTTGTCTTGCCCCCGCCCCACGCTTGCCAATATGAAACCTATCAAAATAGAAAATACGGAGTCGTGTTATTAAATGACCCGATCTGCTTACACAAATTTGGCAGATCTGTGTTGAATATTGTTTATGATTTAGCTGGATTAAAATAGAAACAAACAAATCTAAGTTCCTTAAAGGAAACGCATCTGCAGTCGTTAATATGCGCCTTTCTCGTAGGAAAAGTATTACCAATACAAGTAAAAATATAGTTCGAGGAAGGAGTAAAAGTTAATGCAATTATTTACTAGTAAGAACTAAGTAGATTTCTCTGTCACGGAGCTAATTGATTTAAATTATCTTTTATCTTTTCAGAGCTGTAATTCAGTACATAGTACACTACGTCTTGCTCTATAGTTATATGAATCAAAGTCCCCTTGCCATCTCTGTCTGTCTCAACGCGATAAACAAGCAAATAACTATTAAATTGCTTTTCATTTCACTGTCGTAATTATACTATGTTCAGAACAACGTCCCTACATTAGACTTTTTCGGTAGATTTACTTAATGGATAAACAATTTTCAGATTAATAATACTTTAAGTATGCAAAAAACAATGGATTCATAACTGTAGGGGTCATTATTGTCAATCGCCGATAACCGCTCAATGAATTCTAAACAAAGGTTGTGATCGCTCCACGCGGCCACTTACGTCCACCTAGACAAAGGTAATGTCCATTAGTGTGGGCAGAGCTGCTCGGCGCGGGGCCGCACACCGCCCGCCGGGGTTGCACCGCGGGAGCTACGCGGGGTCCCCGCGGGGCGCCTGCCATATCGCTATTCCACTTATTGCAGCTAAATTGGATAAGCAGGACGTAGGTGTTATTTTATCAATACGAACTTGTGACAAACAAAATTGTATGTTTATTACATACTAGTAAAATGTTGCAAAAATAAAAAACGGACACATTCTAAGTTGAAGCGTCGAACAGAATGAAACATTTTAAGATGCCTTAATGATATTTAACAGTCTATTTAATTGGTTGAGAAACTTATTTTTGTTATTTAAATATCAAAGTACGCAGCACTGATTACTTCAACATATAAATATAATTAGAAACAAACATAAAAGTTTGAGAGTTTGTGTAACGTCGCAGTGGTAGCTCCAGCGCCAAGTCTCCATTACGGCGGAGCTTAGAGCTGGAAAACGAAAGCAATTTGTAAAGATTACCGTCAAACGGTGCGCTGCAGATTGTTCATTATAAAGAGGTCGGACTCGCTGTTTAAATTCAATCTACAACATATTTAATCTTTGCTCTCTACTGGGGCGATGTAACATCTCTTTTAATAGCTTTCAAGACATTTTTTATCGTAATTATAATAGAGAGATGTTTGGTTTACATGGTTTATTGGACAATATTACATAGTTTATAATAATATAAAAAAGCATGCGCTTCGTTATTTTTTTGGGTCCTGATGTATACGAGTATTCCTGACGTCTCCCGCGCGAACAAACTTGTCCTTACATATTAATCTATCTGTGAATATATACCATAGAACCTACGTTAATAATGTTAAGCAGTCATACATAGTTTTCCCTTTTATGCATACTATGTTAACATTCAGTGATAACTAAATACTTCCGGTGACTTATGACAAAAAAGCTGATATTTATAAATAGATACATATTTATTCAGCAATCTTGAGCACGTAATAACTAATTCTCCTTAAAGCGAGCGTCTGCCAGGGCCGGATCACGCGGTGGGCTCGCTTAACATTTTAATTGAATATTTGAACAAGGTTCTTTGCAGCGGAACTTAAAGCAAGACGTATTTACACACCGGCTAAGATGTTACAATGAGAAAAAAGCCACCTGAAAGAATCGTTACTTTTGTATTTATTTAGGTCTCACGTACTTCTGTATATTTTTCTCGTTTTAATGAGTAAGAGAGAGTTTTCACGACCGAAAAATATCATTATCTCACTACTTATCAAAAGAATAATCTACACTATTATAATAAAGCGTAAACACACACTTGTTTGTTGCCTAAGATGTCAGCACTTACAGCATATTTTTAAATAATTATTTTTTTATAAA
>DVQG01000684.1:0-13290 GCA_018231605.1 Papilio ambrax
CATATACATAGAACTCCAATATATAAATATTATTACATATGTATTATGTGACTCAGTTGTTGGAGTAATAAGATAATATTTAATTTTAAACGGAAATTCCCAAACACTTAATAAGTTCAAAGGACAAATAATTTATGGAAATCCACACCATCAATCAATAATAAAACTTACATCTGTAAAACAGAGGTAGGCAGAGACTATGTATTTCCTTTTGGTAACTGACACCTCTTGCTTTTTCATTATCTATACTAATATTAAAAAGAGAAAAGATTTTTCTTTTTGTACGTATTCGATTCACGTAAAAACTGTGCTGATTTTAAAAATTCTTTCACTTTTCGTTCCAAAAGTCTTTGAGTAACATAAGCTATTTACCATTATTTTTAAATTTTACGCGGACGAAGTCCCGAGCAACTACTATTATTTAAACACACACATAGGTTTTAAACAATATCCTTCTTGATTATCTCTTCAATAATAATGGTAGAAGTTTGTAACATTAATCAATATGATGAAAATAGGTGTGATTCATACAGTTGATCTCTTAAGCAATCCTTCACATAGACATTAATATTTTGAAGTATCTGTAACTAGCTTTCGCCCGCGACTCCGTCCGCGTGGAATTAAAAAAAAACAAAAGTTAGTAGCCTATGTGTTCTTCCAGACAAATTTCACCGAAATCCGTTTAGCCGTGCTACAAACTCTAACAAACATCCATCCAACTAAACTTTCTCATTTATAATATTAGATTAATTTTTTTTTTAGCCGTCAAGCAACCAGACATTTGGGAATTCCAAAAACCCCTTCCTTTGATGAGTCATTGAAGTTAAGTCATTTAAGAACAAAATAGAAAGCACAAATCGAGCTACAAATTTAATATTGTTAAAACATAGCAATTATTTATAAATATATTTACACTGCAATAGTATTAACATGCTTATGGTTGTAAAATTAAAGTGCCTATATCTGCCTTAAAAGTTTATGAGATTTCTCATATAGAGATTATGTAAAAAAGAGCTTTAGGAGTGATTAATAAGTATTTGAATGTATGAAGACTAAAGATACTGGTAGCTTTATTATTTATAGTATTTAATGAAAGCTTTGAGTCAATAATTATAAAATTGGCAATTTTTGTTTCAAATGTTAACTAAAGACTAGATGTGGCACAAATTATATGAAATGAGCTAACTAGTTATATTTACATTTTTTATATACAGCATTTGACAGATGTAAACCGATTGCAAACTTCATCATACATCTTACTTAAATATTAATATAATAGGAAAACAGTCAGTCTAATTGTTGAGAACACAACTAAGGTTTAATTTAAGTTTTCTTGTTTTATCTGCGGACCTATATAAATTGACAGACTATATAACTATACTAATATAAACAACATGTGGTATATCGTGCCTATTTGAATTTCGCCGTTTTGCCGCTAACAGTTAAACTGATGATAGAATTAACTGTTAACAACAAGCACTTTTAATTTCGAAATCAAGAGCCGTCACTTCCAATGACCTATCCATTTATACAGATCAATGTGTCTTCGATTGAAATCTGATGAAGTTTAGTTAGTTGCATTATAATACGGAAATAAACTTAATTGTATATCTTACGTAATTTGTTAGCCTAAAAATCAAAGTTCTTAAACATGTGCCTTATTTGAATATTGGAATGTTATTGTTAAAAATTTAATCAGTTATGGTTTGACTGAAAGCTTTAGAATATTAATTCGTCATACTCCAAGTCATTAGTGAGTCTAAACATGCGTTTGTCTGTCAATAGACATGATGTATGAAAAAATATCGAGATTTTACGAGGCTAGATCTACTGTTAACTTGTAAAAGTTTTAAATATGTCTTTCATACAAAAAGATGTAATGTTTATTACTATTAGTTAATCTCACATTTCATTTAAGCCTTACTAATAATATAATAGCAAATGTTAAGCTTTTGTTTTAATTACGTAACTTAACAAAATGACACATGAATCAAATATTCTCCCTTATTTTTAGTAAATTTTAGTTTTTTTGATATTTTATAGATGTTTTTTCATGAAGTAAGCTCTCAAATTAATGTGTTTCAACTGTGATTGTAATCAATAATTTTATTTGCAATGAGCTAACTTGAACAATTTTTTTTATTATTAATTAATGCACTTGACTATTTATTTAATTTTAATGTAATTAATATTTACTATTTGAGCACCAAGATCTGTTAATTTGTTTAAATTTGTAAAAATAAATCAATATAATTTTTTTACTCCGTGTTTTATTATATATCAAATAGAAGACATGAAAATAATTTTCTGAAACCTTTGACAACAGAAGTATTGGACGAAGGAAATGAAAAAAAAAATGTCTCCATAGAATATTCATTTTAATTCACCGATTTTATACATTTACATTCGTTCCAGCGAAATTAAAAATGTTTTAAAACGTAATGTAATTCTTTAAGGGTCATTTAAGGCAGTGGTTGCCGAATACAACTTCAGAGTCGCATGTGACAGGCTCTCAAGTATTACTCTGACTTGCTTAAAGTTTTCGAGGAGATGCAAGCACAATATTAGCATTAAGATATTTATTATGCTTATATTTATAGTAAACTATCTATTTGGTGTCATAAAAGTTTACTAAGTAGCGGGCTTGGTTCTTATTTTTTTTAAAAATTGTAACGTTCTTTATTCAAGTTTGCCGACCACTGATTTAAGATATAAATGAAATTCACTATAACAATGAGAACAGGCTTAATTCACATTCAGAAACATGTAACAGAGTTTTGAACTTTTACATTTTACTTTTCCTTACACTTGTATGTCACATTTTGTATTTGCTGGTTTTTTTAGAGTACATCGGTGTAGAGAAGTTATCAGGCGCGGTATCGGGGCTGGGGTACGGAATCTTCGACGCGTCGTGACATATCGAAGAGGTAGATATATTTTTAATGGCCTCCGGTAAATCTTCAGGTAAATTCGCGCACTGAGACGACGAAGCTGCCAATCGCTTTTCTGATATCGCTTTTAGTATATTTTTACCGGCTTCTTTGGTCTGAAAAAAATCAAAGAACTTCTTGATATTATAAGTAAAGGGTCATCATCTCCCTTGCCTTATCTTACTCCCGTAGGGTCGGTGCACTGAGATTATTATAACTCAACACAACATCTCATCAGGAAAAATTCACAAGTTTGTAATATTATAGTGTACTATGAAAATTACACTTATATGTATCTAATCTTATCTCCATATTTTATCTTACTTAAAATGCGAAAAACGTTATTTTCCATA
The DNA here is from genome assembly GCA_018231605.1 of Papilio ambrax. NCBI lineage: Eukaryota > Metazoa > Arthropoda > Insecta > Lepidoptera > Papilionidae > Papilio > Papilio ambrax. Next base: position 3,284 of record DVQG01000684.1, read on the forward strand.
GTAAAATTTAGCAATAAGGGGCTGATTTCTAAAATTCCGCATCTAGCGCATTCTTCGTGTTACATGAAATCCAGTCACATGAAAGAACAGAGAAGAAGAATGTATTACATTCTCGTGGTCGAGGCACTTGTATGCGTAGTGCGCGGCGTGGTCGAGCAGTGCGAAGCGCAGGTAGTACTGCGCGAGGTAGCGCTGCGCCGCCGGCAGCTCCTTGCTGCCCGCGTTGCCCGCCTCCTGGCACGCCGCGGTGTACGCCGCCGCCGCGCTGTTCGGCATGTTCGACTTCTCGTATAATCTTAAAAAAGATTAATTAGTATTACATTTAACAAATATTTCAAAAATAAATGAAAATTTACAAGTCAATTTCCGATTTTGGGTACACTTTTTAAGAAAAAGATTGTGTTGATTTTAGTTTTGTAGAAACAAAATGGCAGATATTTTGCATCAAACAAAAAAAATGACTTAAAATGCAACATCATTAATGTAAAACCGATCAAATTGTGAATCTATTTTTTTTAAGCTGGTTATAAACCATCTTTGTCAACTAATGCATCCCCAAAAAAGTGTTTTTGAACCTATACTAAATTAGAGAGATAAGGCCAGTCAAATATGACAAGTGTTAATGGTTGATTTTTATATCTACTGCAAAAAGTGGAAATACATTATTTTTCTTTAAAAATAAAATAGTAATTGTATTAACAGGTGTCTTATTAAATAATGTTCAAACTTACTTGGCCAATTTAAAAAGTGCCATTCCTTCAATGTCACCGGTACTATGAGCTTTGTAATAACATTTCAGAGCATTTGGGATCTTCTCCATCTTCTCGTAAGCCTCGCCAAGGGAGACCAACATTCTGGAATCGTCAGGCTTCAGTTGTGCCGCTCTTGAATAGTAATATATACAGTAGCCATTTAAACCGAGAATTTCATATGCTTGGCCTAATCCATTCCATGCTCTGTAGTCATTCCTATTGACATCTGTAAATAATCCATTTATTACTATCACTAGATTTGGCCCACGACTTCGTCCGAGGGGGATTAAAAACAGAAGTACATATCCCATGAGTTCTTCCAGACTATCCTCTACATCTATGCTAAATTTCATTGGGATCCATTGAGCCATTTAGGCTATAAACTTTAACAAACCTTCATACATGAGAAGTAAAATTATAAATGCAAATGTTTAGAGGGGTAAATGTTTGTTACAATTTACATCCAGAACATATTAACAGATCTTGATTAAATTTAGCAAAGATTTAACACAGTCTGTAAAACCCATAGGCTACTTAGTTCTAAACTACATTCCGCGCAGGCACAAGCTAGTTTAAAATAAACTTAGAAACATTACATACCAATTGCTTGTCTGTAGCACTGAATCGCAGCATTAGAGTTCTGCAATTCAATAAACTCATGCCCCATTAGTATCCAAGCTGAGAGATACTGTGGATCTAAAGACAGTGCCCTTTGAAAGTACACTACTGCCTTTTGATGTTCACTTCTCAGACTGTAATAGTTACCTATGAGAAATACTAATATGTTAAAGTTCACAATTCAAATTAAAATAGTTAAGTAAAGTTTGTTCATTAAATAAATTGAACATATTATCAATTCATAATTTATCCCAATCGTTTATTCCTAAATAAATAAATCAATAATCACAATATTTAATAAAAAACAATTTATTTTTTATAGGATTAGGGTGAAAATGTGCCTCTCATAGCCTAATGTATTATTTAGTTTAAAACTTACCAATAACACAGCATGTTTCTACTCTATATTTATCAATGGATACAGCTTTTTGGGCTAATTTAGCTAGTTCCATGCGCTTCTCTTTCAAATACAACAAGTGAGAGTAAACATCCCAGTTATCAAGGCGGTATGGATCATTCTGGTAAAGATCACCAAATAATGCTAATGCTGAATCAACATCTAGAAAATACAAGAAATAGAACTATTGTAATGAAAATTAAAAAATAAGACTTATGCTGTTTTAGATAGAACACATATATTTTAGCAGAAATATATTATATTTTTAACAATATTTACATTACTCACATTCATTCATATGTATATGCATAAGAATGTTAATTTCAAGTTTATTGTAATCACAAAAATAACACTACAGCAGTAGTAACACACTAATATGTTGATTTTTAAGCCTTAATTACAACTCACCTCTTCTATCATGATGTGCAATTGCCATTTGTGCGGTTACATATGTGCTTTTGTTAAATCCAGCATTTGCCAAACCAATATATGCTTCTAAAGCTTGTTCTGACAATTTCAACTCAACAAATGCATGAGCTGCAAAAAAATACATCATCCAATGTTTTGGTAGTTGTAATGAGTCCAAGGCTTCATATTCATTTGCTAATCCAGCAAGTTCCACCCATGCTGCCCAAAGTGTTGGCACCGCCGCAACCGCAGATTGTAAAACTGACACTGCTTGACTTCTAAGATCCAATTTCTTTAAAATAACACCTTCTAAGTAAAGTAAGTATCCATCTAAATTATTATGATTTGCCTATAAAACAAAAGAAGATATAAATGTTGTAAACATGTAAAAATAATGCAAAAGTACATTATAGTATATAGAAATAATTATAATAATTCAATATCTATCTTTACCTTGAAAAAAGATAGTAAATCTAACAATACTTGTGTTGATTCTGAATTGTCTGGACCTATATCAGTAGAATTATCAAGTCTTTTCTTCTCGCTGGACATGTATTGAGAGTATCTAAATAAAAATACACATTTGGGACTGTTACTGTTTTCCAAAAAGTGCGCAGCTCTATCATACTCTTGACAATCGAAATAGCTTTTCGCTAGCAAATAAGTCTCCCGCTCATCTGGGAGTATACCATCGTCGTAATTTGGTTGGATGTTATTTATTTTATGATCCCTTAGAGCGTAATTTAATTCTGATAACCATTTAACTGTTTGCGTTAGCCCACGGTCGCTACATTCACGTATACCGTGAATAATATCTATTCTAACTTGATTCAGATCTATTTGAATATCGTCTTTTGAGTTAATAAAAGGCTGCTGCATTTTCAATTCGTGTTATAGTTTACGACATAGAAATCAGAGGAACACTACTTTATTCATATATTTGCCTAGATTTCGTTAAAATTATTAAACAACTAATATATAACTGTTTAAATATTTTACAATCTCGCCAATTGATCTTTCTTATTTTTTTGCAATTTTTTAAAATATAACTGACATTGACAATTGATCTGTCTCTGTCACTGTCATATTTTGCCCATATTGTTGATTTGGAGACATGGTATTTGGCCAAGGACATAGTTCATTCATTGTCTCTGGACGTATATTAAAATCGTAAATGTCCCATGTAAGTATATTATTTTATATGACCGTTACTTGTAATTTAAAGCTATGTGTTGCAAATTAAATAAACGTAAACTGTATGGATAACAAAAAAAGAACAATGGAAGGATCCGGATTAAATGTAATTTAAACTACTTGATTATAGACAACTCGCTTTTTATTTACTTACAATTTATAAAGTTTTTAGACAAATCACCACCCTTTTCCTTCTTATTGGCTATTCTTGATCCGAATTGTAAAGCTCGTTTGGGATATGTAACAACATTTGCTAAACCTTGACTGAGAGCAACAAGTCTTAACATTAGCTTATCTCCCACTCCACAATCTAAAGCTTCGTCAGGGAAACATCTGAAAGAAGTTATATTAATAAATTATTAATATTGGTTCGGTAAATAAACAATTTAATTGAATAAATAAAACTGACTTCAACCATGGTTTCAAGCTTAAGACATAATTAACAAAATCTTCATCTAGATATGGCATTCTTGGCTGTCTGCCGTGATCACATATAACTCTATTATCACGTGACAGATTTCTGAACGAAATTCTATTCCAGTCCAGATGAAGCTCTTTGGCCAAGCCAAGCCACCCTTGTCTTTGGAATGCTTTTCTATGCCGTAGATATCCTCCAAACAACTCATCTGCACCAGATCCAAGTAGAAGAACCTAATTCAAGAAACATAACAATATGAAAAAAAGACATCAGTTTAAATACCATAATACTTTTGAAGACTTACCCTACAGGATGATGTACATCCATATCCACTTGCGGCAAACCATAGAGCTGATCCTAAGCTTTCATCTAGAATTGTATTTCTCGGAAATATTAAATCAGCAATTATTGACTTCTGTCTATCCTCCAACACATCTTTTGGAACATTGACTTCTTTAAACACCCATTGCCTGTTAAAAATATTTTTATTATTTTAAGTGAAAAAAAAAAAAGATTACTTTGCTATTGTGGATGTCCATGGGTGTTGATAACATAGTAGTTCCTCTTTTGTTATAAAATAAATAAGATTTCAAACATTACTTTGGTTTAATTACCTTGATTGACATATGCTTTTTAATTCCTCATAAGACTGTCTACCTGTAATTCTGTCAGGTACATTATAAGAATTTTCATTCTTACCAAATGCAACATTTATAAGATCAATTGGTTGATCTTTGTCAACATATTTATCTGCTAATAAAGCCAGTACAGTGCAATCCAGTCCACCAGAAAATAAAATACCAACTGTGCAATGGCTACATTTCAATATTTCAAATTTAATACAATTTTTACATTTATTTGGTTGTGTCTTCAGACGGATTTTAATACTCTTCTCTAATAAATCGGTAATTCTTAGAACAACATTTTTTATACTTTCTATATTGATCAAATTTCTCATTAGTGTTATTTTATCATCATTTTTTCTAACTTCTGACTCTATTATTTGAATGATATGTTCCTGAAACATTTGAAAATGTAATTAAAAAATAACAACATGATTCATGTGACAAAAATGTACATACCTCATCTTTGAGGTCTAGATTTGAATCAAAATCAAAGATAAATTTGTCATCAGGTAAATTCTGTTGATTTTGTATTTCCTCTAGCCAATCCTCTAAAGCACATTGTCTTTCCCCTTTCTCCTTTTGCCACGGATATAGGGTGATTTCAAAAGTTTTTAAATTTAGCTTCTGAATATTACCTGCTGGTATTTCAGTGCAATTAAAATTTCTTCCTGAAAACAATCATTCTTTAAAATTTAGTAATAAAGCTGTATCCAAATTATTACATTCAATTTACTAACAATTATTACCCATAACACTGCTAATAACTAAAGAATCTTCTTTTTTGCAGAATAATAAAGAGCATCTGCCAATTCTGTCTCTAGTAAAATACAAATTGTTTTCTAGTTTATCATAATAAATTAAACTAAATGGACCCTTAAGTAACTTAAGTTGTTTTAATATATGTTCCTCTGAATCTGCCTGAAAGTAAAAATAAAACATAAGTTTATACTGAAACTTTATACCTTGATCTGTTTAGCTGGTTACATACATGGCTAAGTTTGTCCATAATTATCTCTGTGTCATTAAATCCACTCTCCCAAGTGTCATCAAAAATATCTCCATTAAAAAGTAAAATTCCATTGTCATTCTCTAGAGGTTGTTTAACTGGAATTGTTCCTTGCATCCACAGAACTGCACCGCAGAAAAATAGCTCTAATTTACCGTCAAAAATCTCGGATGTATGAAAACAATCTGGACCTCTGTTTTCAATGCGCTGTACTACTTGTGTGTCCTTCGAAAAAATATATATTTTACGTATAAGTGTATAAATCACATAAAGGAAAATATAGGACAGAAATCCAAAACAATATACTTACAACAATTGAAGTACATCCAGAACTTCTAATTTCGCATATGATGCCGCACATATTTTAAAACAATTGTGCTAGAACTCTAGGAAAACAATAAATGTAAGAAAAATATTTGTTAAGGTTATATATAAAATTAATTTCATCGATAGTCCAATAACTAACCGTAAAATCTTATCATAAATTATAAGGAAATTTGGTATTAATAATATTACTACTTGTTAACAAAATTAATAAAAAAATGTACTCTACTCACTCTGCAAAATATTGTTTTGAACAATTTTGAATGAAGTAATTCGTATGGAGGTAATAAGTTTCTACGTACAACAGGAGTGTGTTCTAATTTTATCTGTGCCTCTTGCAGTTAAAATAAAGAAAATAAAACCTTATGCTAAGGGCGTAAGAGTCTTGTTGCACGCAAAATAAAATTGAATCCGAGTGAGAGGGCTACAAGTGTCCAATATTTCTCTTTCTAACAGTGACTGAATTGCCAGATATCAATCCTTTCGTTGGTTATAGAAAAATAGGCAATTGACGTAATGTAATGCACTAAAAATATTTACTTCCAAAATGTTTCTAAATATAAATAATAATTTTTTACCGACATGTTAAAGCAATATTATTTGTTGCTTTTTAAGCTTTATTAACGCATAAAATTTGCGATTGGCGTACAGGTTTTCTTTTACTAGTTTGAAACATCGCATGAAATCGCCAAATCGTACTTAAATGGCGGGATTTTTAAATCCGTAACATTTTTTTAAATTACCTTATTAAAATGGTAAGAACTTTTGTCGTGAAGGCTTGCGGAAACGAGTATTATCCTGATTGTAGTTTATCTTGTGTGTGAAGAATTACGGTGACCATGCATGATTATCCAATCCTAGAAATTCTGAGAATGATTGAGAGAATCATCAATCAAATTTTACTCGATTACAAAATTTCAAATATTTTTACAGAAAAAGTATATACTAAGTATAAGTACCCTCAAACGATATTTCTTTCCTTTCAATTTCTTTCAAACGATTTTTTTGAAATTTTCATACAAAAGTAAAAAAGAAGTGTGGGGACCAACTTCAAGCTAAAAATTGTAATTGCTTTTATGGAGAAAGTAGGAACTCTCAAACGAAAGTTCCTTTCTCTTCAACCCTTTCTAACGTTTATTAAACTATTTGCATAAAAAAAGTTTAAAAAACAAGGTGCCGTATAAAGCAAGTTTATCATTAGCACCTTTGATTAAAATTCATCTGAAGCAATGATCTGCTGACATCAAGTCATGAATATTTATTTATAACTATTGCTCTAAAATCATATTTCAATATGGTCACCATGGCCAGAGAGGAAAAAATGTTACATTTATTGAGGTCTCGCTCGGCTTCAATTTTTCGACTAGAGCTGTATCCTGTTGTAGTAGTGCATCTATGATTAAGATTAAATCACAATAATTGTTTATGAGCGAAGCCGGATACAAAACTATGGCAAGACCAAGTAATTCTGTGATTGGTTAAGTTTTCAACGACGCATTTCGCTGTAACCAATAGAGTTTGTAATAATTCAATGTCTTGTGCAATTCAACCAATTGTAAAGTAAGCCATCGCTTACTATCCAATACCATAGCTTCAGATCTCCAAACTGTCGGTTTTATTTCTAAAACGTCATTTTTCTTCATTATGATACATCGCCCGCTACCGCCATTTTGTTGATAAAAGAAGCGGGATTGCGGTACTTTGTTATAAATGCACGTGTAGTGAGTTTTATTAAATTATTGAATTAGAATAAAGTGTTGTAAAGGACAAAATGGTGCCCGTAAGTGTAAATTATTATTTTTACTTGTATGTTATGTAAAGTTAGTGAAATTGATAAATATAATAATGTTTTCAGCAAACAAAAGTTTTCGTCGGTAGTTTGCCTCAGGGCTCCAAGCCGGAGGAGCTTCGGAAGTTATTCGAGCGGTTTGGCGTAGTTACAGAATGTGACATAATGAACAGATGCGGATTCGTACATATGCAGACTGAGGAACAGGCTGCGACCGCCATCCGTAGCTTAAACAATACGACGTTCAATGGAGGTGTTATAACAGTAGAAAGAGGCCGGATCAAGGAACGCGGGCAACGCGGCGGCGGGGCACGCGGTGGCATGCGAGGTGGAATGAGAGGATCGATGGATCGGCGCTCCGGAGGGCCGATGCGTGGAGGTCCACCGACCAGAGACGCTCCCTACATGAGGGACGCCCGACCAATGGGACCGATGAGAGGCGGCGACATGCGCGGGCCCCCCATGGGCGGTGGAATGCCGATGAGGAACGGCATGGGCGCTCCACCATACGACCGAAGCATGGAGCGGCCCATGGGGTACGACGACCGCGGATACAACGGCTACGGCGGCGAAGATCGGCGAGGGTTCGCACTAATGGACGGGCGTGGGCGCGACCAGTACGGCGCGCCGCCCATGTACGATGACCGACGCGGGTACGCCGCCGAGGACATGTCTGGCATGTACGCGGAGGACAGGCGCGCGGGCATGTACGGCGACGAGAGGGACATGATAGACCGGCGTGCGCCCATGCGGCCCGGGCCCCTGCCTGCGGCGTACGAGCGCCCGCCGCCGCGCGCCGCGCCGCTTCCCGCCGCGGACATGTTCAGCAGGCGCTCGCCGCCACCCATGTCAGTATTTTGAACTTTTTATTTTATTATTTCTTTATTAGTACAGGAGGCCTCAATGGAACAAACATACACAAAATCTGCATACATACAAAATACGTTAGTAAACCTAATGTCTAGCCACAACTTGTCTAAATGCTTGGGATCAAGGTATAGGCTTAGCATGTTTTTTTGTTTAAAATACAGGAATTGTATGCGATTGAGCTTTAAGTTATGGGGACAGTTTCCACATAGTAACTTGTTTTGAATACCTTTAAATAAGTACAAAGTTATTTATAAATGTTTTAACAACTGACATTATGACAATTTTTACTTTTATCCTTTTCATTTGCCTTTGTAGTAATTGTTAGTGTTGTTAATTTAGCACAATGTATATTGCAGGCGCGGCGCGGCGGGCGTCGCCGGCGGCTACGACAGAGACCCGTACGCGCAGCAGTACCCGCCCATGGGCCGGTGAGTAGCTCGCCTTGCACTGCACTCGCTCACACATACCGTCAAGTAACTGCACACATCACTACTTGTGTCTGTCAACCGTCAACTTATTGTTACACATAAATTAAATTTTCTTTTGCATTGATGGTTATCCAACTTTAGGCTGCAACACTACTGATAGGCACTAAAGTTAAACTTACTATAATGATGTTTGCGGTTTTTTGATGATTATTATTTTTGAAGTAATAGTTACAGAATTTATATAATAAATTGATTTATTCCAATGATGTTGCAAAGTAATCAAATAGATACAAGGTAAACCTTGAGAAAATTGCAACAATTGTTTTAAAAGTATAGCCGAGAATACACTAGGAAACAAATTATACCATCGTGATGCAAAACGTTTAGCTGTCTGCGGAGCAACATTCACAATGTGACAAGGAATGTATCGGTCCCTCCATTTGCTACCCCACACGTGTCGTAAGTCAGCGCACTACTATAATGCATATGTTGATATTGCGGAGCCAATTTTTTAAAGACCTCTGCTGTCTCTATTACGTCTATGCAGTGATAATATGTCAATCTGTCCGGACGGTATTCTTGCACATGAGCAGTACACTGTTTGTAATGTAACAGCGCGCCCAGCCGGACACGTCGCCCAGTTTGTCCCCTAGTGCATTCAAGGTTTTATACATTTGCGACTAGCAACAATTACGTTATCGGACAATAATTAACGAAATTCAATTAAAGCGTAAATTATTCTTAATTATATGTATTTGTATGTAGCGGAATATTTATTCGTTGCATTTGAATGTATATCTAACTAAGAGATTTATGTATTAGCGAGAGGAGAGGGGAGGAGATGAGAATACTCGGATGCGACAGCTGTCTGACGCACGAGCGATGTTCTAAGGTGCAAACGTTTGTTTTAGGGGGAGTCACGCGGGGTGGTAAGTGTCGGTACGTTGCGGACGTCAGTCGGTCACCTCACAGCGATACACGTAGGCTATAAGGTTAACATTCGGGCCGGGCGAGGCGCGGGCCGGTGTCTCTGATTCTAAAATTATGTCTCGTTACGTGTACGGAAAATGTGTAGCGGGGATTTAGTTTCTGACGTACTAATTACCACATAAGAATTTGCAGTTGTTAAAAAAAAGGAGGTTGCGTACGTAAGTTGGTGTGCCCGAGCGCCCCCCAC
>DVQG01000685.1:0-13283 GCA_018231605.1 Papilio ambrax
ATTGAAATTTGGCACAGATATAAAACAAAGTCTGGAGTACACATAGGATAAGGTTCATCCCCGAGAAATGTCTGGTTCCCGAGGGATACGTAGTTTTTTGTTGTTTATATAGTCCGTATGTTTTCTATTACCACGCGGACGAAGTCGCGGGCAAGAGCTAGTTCATTTATAACTACAAGAAGAGACATGATCTTTGTCTATCATTTCATCTTGAAATGAAGGATCTATTTTCACAATCGCCGTCGGATGATGAACTTTTATATGATGTTTTAAGCTGCAATTCTGTACAAAAGATCTGCCACATTCAGCACATGCGTAACGTCTATCATTGTCATGTATCCGCATGTGTTCTGTTAACGTATATTTCCTTGCATATGCTTTCTTGCATACATTACATTGGTATTTCCTCTCACCACCGTGCTTGATCATGTGGAATTTCAACTCAGATTTGGAATAGAATTTCCAATCGCAAACTTCACACGTATATCTCTTCATCTTCAAATGAACTGTTCTGAAATGTACCCTGAGTTTCCCGCTCAAATTAAACACTCTAGGACACAAGTCGCATTTGAATTCTTTCAAAGTCATTCCGTGGACTGAAGAGATATGTTTGTTCCGCTGAAAGTAATTACGAAAACCCTCGTGGCATTCTGGACATCTGTGTCGCTTACATTTCTTGTGAATATTAGCGAAATGCTCTGTTCTGGCTGTGTTCGAGCGGAATACTTTATGACACTCCTCGCATGGGAATGAACCGTTGACGTGGATAACTGAATGAGCACGTAATCTGTCTGGTGTGATGAAGCCGGAGCCACACTGTTCGCAGATATAGTTCTGAAAGTGGACGTTCATATGATGGTTCAACGTTTTAAAAGTTTCGAACTTTGTACTGCATAATATGCAAAGGAAATTATCTTTCGATATCTTGAAGGGCAAGATACCATCGTTTGAATTAACATAAACATCGTGTCGATCCATTAAGTGATACTTCAGAGTTGGAATATCGTTTAAGACTTGATTGCAAATTTTACAACTGACATTCGTCAATTCAACTTTGACGAATTCGTGTTTCTTTTGTTTGGACATCTCGTGTTCTATCTGCGCTAAAGGTGGCGTTGAATGTTCGAGATTGTTATGTTCCCTCAAGGAGTCTGGATCTAAAAATTGCTGGTCGCAATAAAAACAAATGAACAAATTTTTCATCCATCTAAACGGACATAATTTCGCTGATTCCAATATTAAAGTTGAATTTTTCTTCCTCTCCTTTAGAATTTCCGGGTTAAGTATAATATTGCGTCTCTTTTTCTTTTGGAGACCCGTATTATCCTGGTCCTGTAGTTCCTCACACGGAGATTCACTACCTATAAATGAGAAAATATTCGTGTGAACTTCAACTTCAACATATTAACACAAATCTAGATAAATGTCTTATCTGGTAACTCAGTTGAACTAGAAAATCTCTTAATGTTGCGTTTTGTATATTGTTGAAACTGTAACTTCGAAACACGTAAACACTAAACCGGTTTATACCTAAATATCAGCGGTTATCGAACATCCGACTTAAATACAAGAAAGGTTATCATATTTTAAATACCATAACAACTGTTGTTACAGTAGATCATTACAAAATAATTCATTAAGTAGAAAAGGTAGAAAGGCTTCTCCAGTTTAATGTACAATAGCCTATCGTAAATACTTGAAAATATATTGTATTTTGTATATTAGTTTAAAAATAATAAAACATACATCATAATATCGATCGATACATTTATTTTATTCTATTATAATAGGAAATATATTGAAGTTTAAATAAGATATAGCCTCTAATCCTCCTTGAATTGACTAGAAGGAATCAATAATTTAAAATACGTCGGGTTTAGTTTGATTAGGATGGTGTACTCTGATGTGCTGTTTTAAACTACAATTCTGTATGAACGCTTGCCCACACACGGGACAAACAAAACGCCTATCATTATTATGTATTCGCATATGTTCTCGTAACGTCTTCAAGCGTGCGTATGATTTCTTGCAGACATCGCACTGGTATATCCTCTCTCCGCCGTGCTTGATCGAATGTTCTTGGAGTTCGTATTTAGTAAAGAACTTCATAAAGCACAACGGACACGAGTGGTTCCGCTCTTGGAGGTGTTGGAAGCGTATATGAGCTGTCCGTCTGCTGCACAGATCGAAAACTCGAGGACAGGACGGACAGGGGAATAACGCTGTTTTCTCTCCGTGAATCTCATTGAGGTGTTTCAAACGATGCTTGTAGGAGGCGAATTTTACATCGCAAATCGGACATTTGTATCTCTTATTCGATCTATGAATCTTAGCTACGTGCGCGTAAAGAGACGCGTAAGAAGGGAATGTATCTTGACAACGCTTGCATGGGAAGTCACCTCGCTCATGTGTTCTGGCGTGATTGACCATCCGTTGTGATGTCGCAAAACGTTTCCCGCACGTCTCGCATATAAAGTGCTCGTAATGTTCGTTCATATGTTTATGAAGACTTAAGAACATCTCGTATCGTTTACCGCATATTTGGCAGCGGTGGTCGTCTTTAGTCAAATTGTACGGCAGTATACTGTCACCGTAGGAGCAGTCTAAATGTATACCGTGGTCTCGTAAATGAGATTTGAGCATTTCGTAATCAGCAATTGAGAGGCCGCATAGTTTGCATGCAGTGAACGCAAAGTCCATTTTCAAAGGTTCGTACTTGCGCGGCTTGAGCAGCTGTTTGACGTCGGAGTGTTGCTGTCGTGTGTGGTCGCGCAGACGTTCCGGTTCCAAGAAGGAGGTCTTGCAGAAGAAGCAGAGGTAAGTGCCCTTTCTGTATTTAAACGGGCAAGCGGTGCACGACTCTATGATTAGTTTAATGTTATTTCGGAATGCGGCACGACGCTCATTTCCCGCGTCCCGGCCTGTCACTAAGACAGCCGCTCCTATATTTTCCATGTCAGATTCCATTTCTTTCTTTATCTGTATATCTTCAGATTTTCTTCCTAAAAATAAGAAAACATCCGATATAAGCTCTTCCTTGCAATGTTCTTTCTTTTACTTAAAATTATTATTGCTCATACCTGTATCATAGTAAACAACGTTTAAAGTTATTTGGGTTTTTTAAATAAATTATAACAGAAGATTAATTTTTAATTTATTTTAAACATGTTGAACGTCTTTAGTTTCAGATACGGCCGTAGGATGGTGTGTTTTAATGTGGCTCTTCATGGTGCACTTCTGCACGAACGTGCTGGTGCAAAACTCGCAGGAGAAGCGCCTATCGTTAATGTGGATACGCATGTGTTCACGTAGCGTCTTGATTCTAGCATAAGACCTACTACATAGGTCGCACTGAAACTTCTTTGTACCATCGTGTTTCACAGCGTGGTTCCTCATCAACGCCGCCGTCGAAGATCTATACGGGCACACCGGGCATTGAAACGGCTTCACTTTCAAATGTACATACTGTATATGTCTTGTCCGCTGATTGTACGAATTAAACACCGACGGACATAGGTGACATGCGTGCTCACGTTTTTTATTGTGGATTTTTAGGAGATGTTTTTGTCTCTCATTGTATTCTTTAAATTTTTCTTTGCAGTAGATGCACCTATACCTTAATTTGGGCTTGTGAACTGTCGACATGTGATTAGCCCTCAGCCTGAGGTTCTCGAAGGTTTCGCCGCATTTCGTACACTTGCACCCTTCCCCTATCAACTCGTGTGTGACCAGATGCGACTTAAGTCTTATCGCGCCAGAAAAAGTCTTGCCGCATTTATAGCATATATAATCTGTAGAATGACTATTCATATGAGAGTTTAGTTTGGTAAACAGATCGAATTGTTCACCGCATTTAGTGCAGATGTACTCATCACCGTTGAGGTAAAACGGTGTGATACCTACGCCGTATTCTTTAACTATGGGTTTATTGTGAACATCAATCAAATGCTCAACAAGTTGTTCTAGATCTTCAGATTTCTCTGAACATAATTCACACTGAAGGTCAGTGACCTCTGCTTTTGTGGAGTTAACGGGACGTGACAATGTCACCGCCTCTTCCTTTTTCGAATGTTTCGCTACATGTTCTCTAAAACCTTTAAAGTCTCCAAATGACGTAGGACAGTAAGCACAAATAAATTGTCCCCATCTCCACCTAAAGGGGCATACGTTGGAACACTCTATAATAATAGCGGCATTATCTCTGACATCGTTGAGCTTGCGCCCCGTTTTCAATTTAACATTGCTATCCTTGGCTCCTAAAAACAAAAGAAAATTTTCTATTAAACCGTCGAATCGCGTACTGGAAATCTTATTACCTATTCGGAGCAATATATTAAATGAGTTGTGCCCAATTATAGTTTGCCATGCAATGATTTGATTAGATCATGACCAGAATCAAATGACAGATGATTACCACCAATCTTACATATGAATAGTGACGACATTCCTTGATTTTTCATAATGTATTTTTTAACGGCGAGGTAATGCGTGTAGGTAATGTAATTCGATTATAAATTTGCAAAGGGAGTTAAGTATAAAAATTACGTTTTCTTGTGTATAAATTTATTTAAATAATAATAAAAATTAATATCTAAACGTCACTCTGCAATGAGTACAGTTTTCATATATATAATTATTACTATGATATTCTCTTAGTCAAATACTTTAAATTACAGATAAATATTTTTTACCATAATAACTGTCTATTTTTGTGCATTTTTTACTTCACAGTCCAGATATTGCGGTTCTACACAAAATGTTCGCCTAATTCGAGAACATAAAAGATTCAACACTAAGTCTTCATTCTATGCACAATCTTCATATGAGAATACCTTAATCCTGCACAGCGAAATACGCACGAGCACAAATTACATTTATACTCTGCCTTTTGTCCATGCGTCTTATCCAAGTGTTTCAAGCGAGAATAATAAGATGAGAATTGTTCATTACAGATGGGACATCTGTACCTTTCCTTTGAACCGTGAACCTTAGAGACATGTTGGTCTCTAGCCACTCGACTCGCTAACACCGTTTCGCATTTAGGACATCTAAATTCACCGGATTCGTGATATTTCTGATGTGATTGCAGTTTATGCTTGCTCGAATATCCTTTACCACAAGTATAGCAAACGTAGTCAGAGTAATGTTCATTCATATGCGAAAATAATGCCATCAGAGTTTCAAAGTGTTTATCACAAGCCACACATGAATACTTCTCTTTTGTTAGCACAAAAGGCACCAAACTAATACTGTTTGAATTAAAAGTTTTCTTGTGTACATCTGATAGATGAGTTTTTAAAGCTTCTAAATTTGCAGCTTTCTCATTACAAATAATACAACAAAGATCTGTTATATCCACTCGTAGTGGATACTTGTTGCGTACTTCTGGATTATAAAAGAATACATCAAGCTTGTTTTTATGGTCCTCCGAGTGAAGACGGATTTCTCTGACACTTGTGTAGGTACACGGGCAGTAGGCACACATGAATTTTCCCCGATTCCATCTAAACACTACTGTATTCGAATGTTCTAGAATAATCGCTGCATTGACATTCTCTTCGGCCAGCTTCCGTTTTCTGCTCCATTTAACACTATCGGTCGATGTACTTTGTGATGCACTATTTTCTTCGTCTCCTAAAAATAAAAACACTGTAAGTTGTATAGTTTCAACAATTCTTTGTGCAATATTGTGCTTGTCCGACGACATCGTGGGCTCGTAAGTGGCGCCGGAGTTTCGATTGACTAACAAAGTGCCAAGGGCAGTACAAGCATTCGTAACGCTTCTCTACAGGTTTGTGGGAGAGACGGAAATGGGCCGCGCGTTTGCAACTCGTTTCAAAAGCTTTACCGCATGTCGTGCATTCATAAATTCTCCTTTGCTGTGCGTGGCTGTCGACCAAATGTTTTGCTCTAGCATAGTAGGTAGTAAAGACTTCGGGACAGCGCGGACAAGCGTACCGCACGCCGCTCTTATGGACTTTCAATCTATGACACATTCTAGCCGCTCTAGTTGGAAGAACTTCGTCACAATCCCCGCAAGGAAAATTGCCAATTTCGTGCGACTGCACGTGGGTTCTGAACCTGGATTTGGAGACGAAAGCTTTACCGCAGGCGTCGCAAATATAATTTTGGTAATGGGAATTCATATGCTCGTTTATTTTAGAGAAACTTGTGAAGAACTCAAAACATATTTGACAATTAAATCCTGCCTGATCTAGTTTGAAAGGTAGAACACCATCGCTATAATTCTTGTTAAATATCTTTTTATGTGCCATTGTTAGATGATTCTTGAGTATATCTAGGTTGGAACAAACACAATTACAAAGCCTACAGTTTAAACTCGTTATGTCTATTTTGAGCATGTTATTTTCTGTCAGCTTTGCAAATACCCTCACTGTTGGGGGTTCATTTAAATGGGAAGTGATTACATGTTCACGCAGAGGGAGAGTATCGACAAATTTCTCATCGCAATAAGAACAATAGAAAGAGCTATGGAACCATCTAAAGGCCCAAGCGGTGGAACATTCTAGAATCATGATCGCGTTCCTTCTCATCATAGTTTTCACGATCCGCCTGTCGGATTCTTCGGGTAGTTGATTGTTGGCGCGCCGGCGCCTGCGCATCTGTCGTTCGCTTACGTTCTTTTTTAACTTCCTAACAGGCTTAACTACCTCGTTTGCCGTCTCGTCCGCAATAGCGGAACCTAAAAACAAAACGATTTCAAATTACTTACTCGAATATGCAACTGCATCCCATCCCTATGTTACTTTTATAACCTCTGTTTATAACTAACGTGGCAAACGAGCAAACAGACGAACCGTGGATTTATTTCCATTTTACGTCTATCTTCTGTCATGTTATAGCACTAAGCACTAAGCCGGCCAATTCGTTCAATACACGTTAGTGTTGCGGGCGTCTACCACAATCGTCCTACAAAATCTGTAGGCCTAACCACAAAAACTTAGACAGTGTTTCAAATACGTTTTAGCTTAAACCTATCCGGCGGAAATTTTTTAACGAAATATTGAAACATTATTTTTAAACATTATTATTATTCTTACACTTAAGAAATGCGTCCTTGAGACATTTCTCAATTATACCGTAATATTATATTATGCGAAAAGCATTTGATAAACATTTATGAAGATCCATATAACCACATTGATGTTCATATTACCAATCAGCGACGGTCAAAATTAAATACGTATTTAACTGAAGTGCCCCTAACTATATTTTTGGTGTATTACAGCATACTTTTATGAATGGTGTTTTTATAGATTAAATGTAATGTAATCGTAAAAATCAAAGCAACATTGATAATTATTAAATTACTTAATATTATACATATTTTTAACGAAATTTTGTAATAAAGTTAACAATGGGCGCGACAGAGTATACAACGTTTTTTTAGAGACAACCGAAAATGTTTCGAATAAAAAATCGAATTTGAAAGTAAAGATACTAACGTTTAAGGCAGTATATTGACAGAAATTCAGGTAATTTTATTAGTTGTGAGGGCATTCAGTTCATTTAGATCAGGTTGATGGATACGCGCGTGGTCCAACAGTTGCGAGCGCTGCTTGAAGAGAGACCCGCACAGCTTGCAGGTCAGGTCCTCGTGGCTTCTAAGGTGCATTTGCAATGTCTTACTCCTTGGATAGCTTTTGCCACAGACCGTGCAAGAGTAATTCCTTTCACCGGTATGCTTCACCATGTGTTTCTTCAAGTCGGACCTAGTTTTGAAAAGCCAGTCGCAGTGGGGACATGGAAAAGTCCGCTGTTGAGGCAGGTGTACCAAACGGACATGCGCCCCACGTTTGCCACTTGTGCTGAACGATAACTCACAGACGCTACATTTGTATGAAACCAACTTTTCCTTGTGGACCTCGTTTAAGTGGTTCATCCTGTGGTAATAGGTTTTGAAGCGGATATTACAATGGGGACAGCCGTAGCGTGGTCCTTTAGAGTGGACCTGTGCTTTGTGGTGGTCTCTGGCTGCGCGCATCATGAAGACTCGAGAACATTTGTCGCAGGGAAAGGACCCAGTTACGTGGACTTCGGAGTGTTTCCTGAGGCGCATAGCCGTCATATACCCCTTGCCGCAGGTGGAGCAAATGTAGTGCTGGTAATGAACGTTCATGTGTTCATACAGTTTGAGGAAGTTGTTGAAGGACTCACTACAAATGACGCACCGCCAGTCCTCCTTATCCAATTTGAATGGTAACACGCCGTCTGGCTGCGCATTATCCAACTTGTAACCGTGTTGGATAGCGTGCTGCCGCATGTGGAGGACGTTGGAGTAAGGACATCTGCACACTCGACATGTGGCATCAGTCACATCTACATTGATGAGGGACATTTCTTTATAATTGCTATAAATATCTTTTAGGCTATGTTTGGGCGCGCACTGGGCGACATGCGTTCTCAGCTCGGTGCACTGTAGGAAGGCTTCCTCGCAGTAGGCGCATTTGAACCGACTCCAATGCCACGTAAAGGGGCAAAGCGACCAACATTCTAATAGAGCATTGGCGTTTCCCTTTGTAGCAATCCTAGCTTCCGCTCTAGCACTTCTGGCGTACCGTTTTTCATTGGATTTTATTTTATCGATACTTGTTCTTCCAACTATTTCTTCACTTCCTAAAAATAGAAAAGTTTCATTTGAACTCGTCTGATTCCTTGTTGTTTGTGTTCTTTATTCTTTTGATAAACAAACAGAAAATAATTACGATAAGATGTGCAAACAGGTCATCTGTTCAAGTACTTGAAGATAAATCATAAACGTCTTGTAAATAAACGTGTTCGAGAAATTTTATTTATATCGTTGCAACAATAAAGACTTTCTTGGGTATTCAACCGATTCAGACTTACGTACGTATTTAGGTAACCATATATTTTACTTTAGTAATCTTTTTCATCTAAGTTAAGTTTGTCCTTGTGTTCATAAAATAAATCAAACAAATTCATACAAAATTATTTAATTTCTTAACTTAATTACTTACATAATAAATAATACTTTTCGAGATATTTAGTCAAGTTTTAAAATAAATGCATTTCTGTTTGTCGCGTTTACAATTTATGTATTTCAAAACATGACACTTTTATGAAAATATGACGATGAGATTCATCTATCCTCGAATACATACATTTAAAAAAAACATACATTTCAATTACTGCAATCAATATAAGAAAAATTGAAAACATTCAATTCCAATTACAGAGAAAAAATCACCTTGTAATTGTAAAGTTCATTCATTAAACACGAAGGAAACCAGTATATTTAACTTCAAAGAGACTAGAAAAGATTTGAATCATAAGAGAGAAGCTTAAAACCGGTTCAAAGCAATCGAGTACAAAAACTATAAGGTGTGAAAATGTTTCTTAGTCATATGTTTGTCTAAAGACAACTTCGACGCGAATGCCCTAGAGCAATGTCCGCAAGGAAATCCAAATTCAGTTTCCATTTTGGTGCGATGAGTTTTAACATTATGATGATATTTCTGGGACCTCGTTTTGAAATTCATATGACAAGTCGTGCATTCGTACATCTCAGTCCTCGGCTTGAAGTTATGAAACTCCATTAGATGTCGCTTACGCAGTTCCCATGTACCGAACCTCGGTTTATCTTTACAGTACACGCACATATACGGTAAATTCGTATGTTGTGTCTTAACGTGTGAATTCCTTTCTTCTAATGTCGCGAAGGTTGATATACATCGGCTACATTTGTACTTATTATCGTGTGGTACCTTCGTGTGAGCGATCAAAGCGTTCTCTGTTATAAAACCTTCACCACAAGTATCACACACGTAGTTATGGAAATGTGCCGAGGTGTGCTTTTTAAGAGATATGAAATTGGAGAAGAGCATTTTGCAAATAGCACATTTCCAAGTGGAGCCGTCATTCAGTTTAAAAGGCAACACTCCCGGTTGAACATCAAAGTTCAGCGGCTGCTTGTGGTCATTCTTGAGGTGAGCCATCAAGTCATCAAGCGTGTCTATTGACATAAAACATAGCTTACATTGAAGGTCCGTAATGTCGACTTTAAGAAAGTCCTTTCGCAATTTCCTACTAAACACGAGTTGAATATCAAAGTTCGCGTGACGATTCGCCATATGAGTTCTTAGTCCGACTGGGTCGTTAGATTGAACTCGACAGAATACGCAGTTAAAATTATGCCCCCAGGTCCGAAAGGGGCAAGCCGTGGAACATTGCAGGATTATTTCAGTATTACTGCGATGTTTGAGCGCTTTACCGAAGCGTGGCTTATACGAAGCCTTGTTGCATTTGAAACTCTTTTCATGCTGACGCAAACCCTGTTTCGACAGGAAAGTAGCTCCGCATTTATCGCATGTTAATATTTTAACATGAGTTCGCAGATGGGCGTTAATCTGGGAGAACTCTGTGAAACTTTTGTAACAGTCTAAGCACATCCAGAGTCCTGTGGGACCTTGTTTATAAGGTAGCACACCGAAGGGTACATCGAAATTAACTGGTATACCATGATCTCTAGATATATGTGTCATAAACGTATCAACATTGGCCATATCTAGTGAGCAAAGTTTACATTTGAATTGGGTTATGTCTATTTTAAGATCGTCTATAACTTTGTAAAACGCACTATTGAAATCTGCATTTGAATGTTCGTTGGTAACGTGTTCGCGGAGTATTATCATATTTTGAAACTCCTCGTGGCAGTAGGAGCAAATGATTCTATTAAAACGAGTCTTAAATGGAAACGCGTTGGAATGCTTCAATATCAGCACGGCGTTTTGTCGCTGTGGGTTCTGGTTCACGGACCTTTCAAACAGTCTTTTTGGTTTATTCTCTTTCTTTAATCCTTCGAGTTCCTTTCTGGGCCCTAAAAAAGAAAAGAACTGTGTCATTATTTTGTTTCGATCTAGCTGTTTCTTTAATTGCACAAGTAAATTTACGTCAATCTACTTGAATACAAGAAAATTAAACTTGAATTTTGGCACAAACAGATAAAAAATAAGCCAAATTATTAGCAACCGATTTGAACATATTTGTCCATCATTAAAATACAGTAAGATCGAAACAAAAGTGGCTTTACGAAACCCCCTATTCATATCTTAATTCTGAACATCAGCTAATTTAAATGAACCGTACCAAGTTAATATGACAATAAATGAAAATGTATAATAAAATACTTAGAATAATTTTATTATCTTCGGGAAAAGTCGTCACTAAATTAATTCCGGATGATGAGATTTCATATGTCCATTCCAGCTCACTTTCTGCGCAAACTGTTTATCACAAATGGAGCATGAGAATCTCTTAGTCTCACTGTGTATCCACATGTGCTGGGCTAAACTCTTCTTCCTCGTGAACATCTTCTTGCACACCGCACACTCATACGGCTTCTCGCCAGTGTGCACGCGTCTGTGATCCTCCAACTGCTGCTTCGAGCTACATTTCACTCCACAACACGAGCATACATTAGCATCCGTGTGATTCATGGCGAAATGATTGTAGAAAACTTTACGATTATCATAAACCTCTCCACAATCAGGGCATGTGTACGTCGACTTAGGTCGGCCATGCGCCGCCGTCATATGCTTATGTTTAGCTTCAGATGACATAAAACGTTCACTGCAACTCGTACAGACAAACCTCCAGCAGGCTTTCGATATTCTCATATGCTCACGTTTCATTTCCATCGTAGGAAACTCCTGCCAGCATTTCCTGCACTGCGGCTTCTCAGAGTGACTGGACCGTATATGATAAGTGAGTGCTTCGCGGGTTAGATAACTCCTACCGCAGTTCTCGCAAGTAAATTTCTGATAGTGAGAGTTCGTGTGCCGGCATAATGTTATCAACGTCGGGAATCGCATGTCACACAAATAGCAATTCCACCTGTCCTTATCTATCTTGTAGGGTTGCAAGCCGACTTCATGTTTCGTATCAAGTTTGCTGGTCGGATGACGAAGATCTATATGTGTTACAATTTCAGCTAGTGTATCGAAAGGTTGATTGCAAAGTCTGCATTTTAAATTTGTACAATCGACTTTGAGGTGTCTAAAGTTGCCCTTGCCGCAGTGAGCGAATGCCACCGATATAGAGAATGTTTGGTGCATCTCGTCCATGTGTTTCCTATAGATGGCGGGATCTGTATACTCCTCGCAGCAGTAGACGCAAAGTAAATGTTTCCCGTGCAGCCTGAACGGATATACTGTCGAGTACTCTAACACAACTCCGGCGTTCCGTTTCGCCTTCTGTGCGTTGCTCTCCGCAACTGTTTCTAGAAAAAGAAAAAACTGCCGTGACTAGCGGGACCTCGCTCTCTTGATACTTATTCAATTTGTTTTACATTTCAATGTTGAATACCACTTTAGAGAAGATATTATAGTTTACCTCTTAGTTTTTATAAAGCCCTTGTTACGAGTAGATTTGAATACTATTCTACATTAGTTTGTAAATACGGAATACTTCGATGTACCGCATTTACTCTTCTTTTGGAATTTTGAAAAACCGTTTCTCCCACCACCATTTAATTTTACCATTAGTTATAACTTAACGTCCCAGTTGCATATTTTAAAATCATTGTTTAAAGAATCTCTCGAGTAAAAAAACGCTGGGCAGTTATCTAAGCAACTGGTCAGCAAGAAGTATGCTTAACATTTTTTTAATTTGTTTATCTAACTTAATTTTGTATATGATTACTAGCTTTCGCCTGCGACTTCGTCCGCGTGGAATTAAAAAAAATGTAACTAGCCTCTGTGTTCTTCCAGACTATTCTCTACGTTTATGTTAAATATAAATCAGATTCTAACATCCATCCATCCGTGTAAATTCTTGCATTTATAATATTAGTAAGTGTTTGCTCAAGCGTCAATAAAATTAATGTTTTATAATATGTAAAAAATAATTTTAAACGATCCTTTATTAAAAGCTTTTACATCCAATTCCATCGGCGCGGAATTAAAAAAAACTTGAGTAAGTTTCTCGAAATTTTTTCATTTAGGTTTCATATAAATTTAAAAATAGGTTTTATAGAGTACTGTTTAATGATTTAAGATTTTGAGAAGTCTTATCTCATTGATATACTGCAAAAGATTTCCTCAAGGTCAAGTTAAATCTATACTAATATAATAAAGCGTAAACACACATTTCTTTATTGCTTAAGATATCAGCAATTACAGCATATTTTTGAATAATTATTTTTTTAATAAAAAGCCCTTCACTTAAGTCACGGTTAAGGCTATACATCTTCACGCCATTAAACTTAGGGGGTAAATATTTTGGATAAAAACCCTAATGTGGGA
>DVQG01000686.1:0-13271 GCA_018231605.1 Papilio ambrax
ATACATTTTGCTTGACATTTAACTTTTAGTACATATTTGGTTAGTAGTTTTCCTCGGAAATGAATACGATGAGATGTTTGAAAGCACAGAGTTCGCTCACCCACACTCGTACATGCCGGTTGCGTGACCGATGACACCATTCCTATCCGAATGACTGAACTAAAAATAAAATAACAGTGAATGAATGAAACCCGCCAATTCTGAACGATTCTAAACGCGACCCGTGGAAAATTTCACATCCGGCGACACGGCGCTCGTGGAAACCTTATCCAGATTCTATTCGAAATTCGAATTTTCTATATTCGAGAGCTGTTGTTGTCGAGTTGAAAGTTTGTGGCAAAATATGATTTCAATAAAATCGATATTGAATAAGCGATCGTTTATATGGCTTACACGTGCCTCTATATTAAATATGCCATTCAACACGTCTCCATTGTTATTTAGCGACATTGACAGCTCGATGTTTTCTTTTATGATGTAATCATTTTCTTTATGTTCAATAATTTCTATTCGAGTAACGATTACTGATTGCTTTAAATGTGTATGAACTTACACTTCAACATCTTGTGAACTACTTTTTTCTTCTTCGCTGTATTTGATTACTCCCACTATTTGTTTAAAATTAACCAGCTTTTTCTTCTTGTATAAATATCTAGAAAGCTTTATCAGAGACTGATTTAACTGTTTGCCTGTCTTCTCTTTGGAATTACACCAGTGAAAATTTCCCATTGCAACTGATGTTACTGACACTACTTCTGTTAAAAGTGGGAATATTGTTAAAAGATCAACTTTTATTTTATTTCATAAATTTAATTTAGTTGTTGAGACGTCCGTTTCCATTACTCATAATGATTTATGTTGCAGTAATTACAGCATCCTATCATAAATCACTAGTAGGCGGCTATCGTTACATTTTGTGGAAAGAGTCGGAATCTTTCTCCCGTCGAGTGAGAACTTAACTGACGCCGGTTCATATTTTAAATTATGTTCCTCTAGAAAATATCTCTTATAATTTATTTAACGTCTCAAGGAAGACGCGTTGTAGCGCTCGGACAGATTACACTAATTTATTTAAGCGTTATTATTTCTAACGAACACTTTCTGTATAGCTGTAAGATGACTAGCGACATTCCTTGTTAATTTAATTCGCGCGAACTCGATATCTTGAGTAGTTCTTTAAATAAAAACTTTAAAATAAACGTTCTTGTTTCAGTTTTATTTTAGGAATATGTGTTACGGTATGTCAATTTTATAATGCAGTTCTTTAGTCATGAGTCATTTGTGCCCAGTTCCGTATACCTATATATGTTATAAAAAAGTTAAAAATAAAACCAAATCGAAGATTTTTCAAAGCTTACGTAAGACAAATTCTTATAAGGAATGATGTAAGGTCGTAATTTCCTGTAAAGAATAAATTATTTAAATTTACGATTAATATTATACAAAGGCAATTAACGCTATGGCGTATTAACAGTTTAGTTTGAAATATGTTGCTTAGCTCTAAGAAACAATAGAAATATTTTTTCCTATTATGTTATATAAATTAAGTGCTGTAATTAATTGTATAATCATTGACGGATAGAAGAATATTCTCGATCAATTGAAATAAGTACATAACCTTCAATGTTGTCTTTTCATATTCGTATAAATTTACAACCGAATTCAATTATCGATTCTGAACTCTTTTTGTATTTCCGATGAATGTTAATCGATTTATTTCATTTGAAAAAACAAAACTTGACTTAAATATTTGATATTGGTGGATTTCATACAAATATTTCTATCTCTAAATCTTTACCGTTTGATAGACATATTGTTTGAGATTATTAGTTGGTTATTTGTACGGATTTGTCACAAACAAATTAATTACATCGATAATGAAAGCATTAAAGCAATAATCCTTTCTGATAGAGATCGTTAGCTAGGTTGGCTTTTTGCCTCATATGGCATATCATAGCTGCCAACATCGCTCTGACCTGTACTTCTTCCCCGTCCACTGATCTTGGCAGTGCATTTCTCCGCTGCAGTAGAAATAAAAAAATTACAAAATTATCCTACGTTGTTCAACTTTGACCTATATTTAAAACCTAGATACGTCTACGTCTGATTTAGCAGCCGTATTCTTGGCAAGAAACGGTTCATATAAAATTACTTTTTAAAATATCTGCTTTCATTTATTATTCTATTTACTAAAGTAGCTGTGTACATTCTGCAATTTTTCTACCTAACAAAATCCTTTTCATAAAATTCTTGGCTTGAAAATCATATTGCTTGAAATATTTAGATGGTGAATAGCTGTGTGGAAAGTTGAAAAGGTTGTGATTAATAGCAAATAAAATATACAAAATTTAGCAAACGTAGAACTGTCGGTTTTTTCCAATTTTTCTTTATTCTACATTTGCTGATGGCGGCTTTGTCTGCGCTAAAAATTTATAAGAAATGTAGCCTGTTACTAACTCATAACATAGCTATTTATTGGTGAACGAATATTTGAAATCGGCCTAGTAATTTTTGAGTTATTTCGATACATACGATATAAATCTTTCTTTATAATATCAGCATAGATATAGATTTCTTTTCCATTTACCAGTTAATTTTATTATACTGTATTTGTAAGCAAGTCAATTAATAATATTTACTTGAGTTCGTGTGTTGTGACCTACGAAATGGGTTATTGTACCCATGACGTGTCTACATAATAAATGAACGGCAACGATACAAACAGAATTAATAGAATGTAATTGAAATTGGTTAGCTAGATCGATAGTAAGCGTAATATTGGCCTATTCAAAGCGACCATCTTGCTCAATACACAAAGTGGTCTCTGATATTGATTCTGTCTAGAGACTTTGAGAGAAACCCAATCTATCATTCCAGCATAACTTCATCCTTTCATCCTTTATTGACATTTAGTAAGACATGCGATACATTGTATGTTGGCTATGTGCCAATGTTCGTTGACTTTAAGTTATTTGCATCTTAAAGTTTGCTTATTTGGCACATGTCGAGAAAATTGTGATGCACAAGTTTAGATTTCAGATTCAAAACTTTAAATGCTTTAAAATAGACAAATAAAGATCTCCTGGATGATGCTTGAGTTCAAAATACCATTAAGTCTGTTTGCTATAGAGAGTAAAAGATTTAATATGTCTTTTTAACAGCGGAAGCTTACGCTTATAAGATAATTTTGATACATATAATATTGTACATTATAATACAACAAAATTTCAGTACTACCGCAATTATTTAAAACCAGTCGTAGAAAACGTATGAGGGTCAGATCAGGTGCATCCCGTTGGGCCGATCGAACTACTGTACAATCGTCCCTATGCGATGTTTTTTCTCTTTGGGTCGATTGTATAGATTCGATTCGACTAACACCCGTTGGGATATATATAATATAAAGACAAGTTATTTTTATATTCCATTCGCATAGACAATTTTTTTCTATTTGAAATAGTATCAAGAGGGTAAAACTTTATATATCCTATTGTGGAAAACTTTCTGCGTTGTAAGAGGCTTTGTTGCTATTTCTATTGGGATTTGTTTAGACAAACTGATTTACAGAGAAACAGATATGTCTGAGTAACTACATATATGTATATTATATCGCCTACTCAAATTATATTTAAAAGACAGGATGTATTTTCCTAACAATTTGTTTCACAAAAGACAAAAATCAAAAGAAAAACTTTAAAAGTAGATTGATAAAGTAAGTTTCATTTAAAAATTGTTTCCAGTGTTTGTTTCAGGTAATTTCCGAGTTCGAAAAGTAGGGGCTACATGTAAGTAAATTTTTACGTATTAAAAAATCTTTACTTTTTCAATTAATATTCTCTCTAATCAACAAGAACAACAGGCCAGTGTTTTTTTTGTCAAAAAAATAATTAATGAGACTTCCAACTAGTTACCTTACCACTTTTCTCAACCTAAAATTAGTCTAAAGTTTGCCTCTGTCTGGAATCACTGCTTAACAATGTTTACTAAAGATGCTCATAGCTAAATTCTTATGATTTTAGTAGCTAAAAAATATTATAATTATTGCCCGCGATCTCATAAAGCATTCTACCTAAAAATGAAAAGTGTATTTTAAACACCTATAATGATTTATGACTGCCCTATTAAAAATCCTAATTCATAGGATTTTATTATTACATTCTAGAGGAGACAGCCCTAGTGATGTGTGCTACAAAGTACATACGCCCGCGGCCATTGCGTATTGCGTGTTGCACTCACGCCTCGCACGTCTCATAGACATGTGCATTCGTATGCTGACTTTGACTATAGAGCAACGGACTAGGCAAAGAACCGCCGCGCTCGCGCCTCCGTCGACATTGTTAACAAATTCATGACACATGTGCATAATATCATGACGGCACTTAAACTGAAACATAACACCCACTGACTCAAAAGTAGCACATAAACATGTATTGAATTATTACTATTCGTTTTTATTTATCAGAGATAAATGCGCCCGCTTGGCAGGTCCTGTTTCTTAAAAGCCAAGTGTACTGACGTTCGATTCGTTGGTTTGCTTCCCGCTCTAGACTACATCGACGTTCGATATATTACAAGGTTCTTTGATATAGAAATTCTGTCTTAAATCATTTTTATAATGTTTTTTTGTTATATGATTGGTAAGTTTGTAAACAATTTTTGACCAGATACGATTTTGTGATCATAGAAATCTGATGAGATTTTACAATGGTACGTCATGGCGTACAGGTGTACAAATGTATCTTACTAAGAGAAACACATATACTTAATATGTATGTTCTCTATACGTTTTATTTTTTACACAATACTGTACGCGAACAATAAGTTTTTATCATTCCTACATTTATAATTATTTCCTCTACTTCTATTTGGTTTTTAGCAAACAAACCGCATTATTAAGTTAGTTTATTCAAGAAATAAACATTCATTAAAGATAAGAGAACTTGTGAGACTACATTCATAATTCATTCGGAATATTCCTTTTGCTAATTTCTTATCTCGTTCCGTAACTTTTAACCTGGTCATAGAGTGTCGTCGATGAGGTTAGATCGCTCCAACTCCAATTTACTAATGTTACGCCGCAGTTTGTGGATTTACGTGCTTACTACATGGTTAGCGATATCTTACGGGCTGCTATATCTATTGTGCCCAACACTCACCGCTCGGCTATATCAGGAGGCTGGGGTGTGTTTACAAGTGCAGATGCATCGTGGTGTTGTGTTTTTGATCTGTTTATCAGTCGCGTTGAACGTGTGTGGTGGCCGGTGCGTGTATGTGTGTGCCGTGCGTGTAGCGTGCAACGCGTGTGTGCGTGCGCGCGCTGGTGTGGGTGTCTCGCGTCGCGAGGCGCGAGGCGCGGCGGAGCGCGGTCGGCGGCGGCGGTCGGACACCAGTGGAGTTCCGATCGTCGCGGGGCTGTCGCGCTGTCGCCGCGTCGGGCCCAACTCGCGATCCCAACTTTGATCCATTGGAAACTTTTCAACGCAAATTTTCACTGTGATCCTCCGGCCGCGCTCGTAGCCCGCTCCCGTTGTCGATTCGCGACGTGTCCCGGCGTCCGTGAGCGACGCTACATGCACCATTGCGCGTGTCTAACGCATACTCGGTCTATTTTTGAATATTCACTAAACGCTCCGACGCGAAGTTTTCGAAACGCAGCCCGCCGCCGGTGCCGGGTTAACGGCCCCAGTGTGCAACGCGCCTGCACCGCATCTCTTGTGTTTTTGTTGACGGATAACATTTGTGTTGTTAACCTCTTCGGTCAAAACGGTGGGACCTTATCTGTAAGTATGACACCGGCCGATTTACATTACATATTGTCCACGAAAACGTAGTTTAATTACTTTGTTTTCGACCTGTTGATTATCCAATACGCCTGGCATATTTGTCGCTTACAAATTATAAATAAGTGGCAAAGTGTAAACGAAATTTGACGTTATTATGACCAGTGCACGCAGTGGACGAACACAAACACAAGACTACATCAACATGTGTATAGTTCGTATGTACCTACGCACTTGTGTTGTGTTCTCTTGTATATATCGTCGACGTTTTATTACGTGTCTCTATTATATGTTTAAAGTTTTACAGGTTAGCAATGAGTTCTTCCACTTATATTGTTATTGAATAATGAAATAAAGGAGCAGTTCTTAAAAAAAGGTACTATCAATACATGTACCAAAAATGCTTAAACATATTTAAGTAGTTACCTACTACGTGAATGTTTTGGCTACTGACATTTAATTTAAAGAGGTGAACTAAATATAACCAAAAATGCAATACTTACCAAATAAGTACATATCTCAAGTATAATCTTTTAAAGTGTATAAAAATAATTTTGTCTCAATATACGTTTTATACTTTAACAATTGACTTTAGCAAAATAAAACAGCCTGTATGCGCAAAGATATACAAATGTAATAATTGCTATAAAGCGGACATTACGAACACTTTAAATGAGCTAATCGCACAAGATCAGTACAACTATCGGTTACAAATGACAAACTAGACAACAGAAACTACCAGTAGAAGATACTTTTTTAGTACGATTTCTAATCTATTTTCATATGTACCAATGTCTGATTATATAGTAATAGTAACATTTTAGCCGTAAACGTTTTCAATGTCATACAATTAATTCATCAAGCTCAAAATGATAATAATACAAACATTATGCAACAGTCTCAAGATTGTTAGGAGTATAGTGAAGGTCAGAGATGCAAAACGTGGCGTGATTTGTCAAGAAAAAAATTAATGGAAGAAAGCATTTTATTCTTTATTAGCTGTTCCTCGCGACTTTGTCCGCGTGAATTAATAAAAATAATAAAAAGTATAGCCTGTGTTCCTCACAGATAAATTATGTTTCCAACAGTGAAAGAATTTTTAAAATCGGTTCAGCAGTTTTTAAGTTGTGTCAATACATACAAAAATACAAATCTTTCCTCTTTATAATATTAGTATATATGTGGCTAGAACGGCTAGCTTATAATCTGTTATGTTTTTATCAAGAAATTATGAAGGATGACATTTAGAAATGTACTACTTTATGTTGACATCAAGTGTAGTTGAAAAATGTGACGTTAAATCCAATGAAAGTAGGAGTGTGAATTGTATTGGTAAAACCTTCAGTATACGTAAGATTAAATCGAGACAAAGGAGTCTAGTTGTCTATTCATACTTTTCTATTCCAGTATTGTGCATATATCTGTTTATGCATTCTTTGCCCCTATTATATCGTAAGTTTTATCAAAATGCATTGTGTATGCACAATATTCTACTCGGTACATTGTACGAAAGTATTTTAATATAGGTTATTCTCCAGACAGAGCGCAGATAACAAAAATGGCCGATAAAGACGCAAATTTGCATAATCATGTACATGAAACTGAGAGACCAGTGAGATTTTTAAAGTCTTTATTACATTGTTACTACGGGACTTGTATAGTTTTTTGTTAGAGTAATGTTTATCTTTGATGTTGTGACTACAGACGACATATTAGTAAATGGCAATTCATTTATAACAACTAAGCGAATCTAATATTTTCATTTATAATATTGTAATAGATGTTTTTAAAATAGATAGTAAAAATCTTCTACATCCAAGCAAAGGAACCATTTGCTTCGACTTCTTTAAAATATAATGGTTGGTTTTTCATTTAACCATAGAATTCTGATTTACACTTATTTTTCTCGTCGTGTTCATTCCTGGACTTTTCTCCATCGATGTTAACTGTATCCTTACTGTTCATTGTCGATAGATATCAGTGACATTTTTGTTGACGGATTTTATTAAGATTTTTGTATATCGATAAAGATTAAATAAACAACTCGTAATTAACATAATGTGATAACGTAATCGAAATTATCAAAGTATTGTATTTATCGTTTACGTTTACAAGTACAGTCCGCAAAATAGGTAAACAGTAGATAAACGTGTTCTTGAATTCACTTTGATTCTCTGTAAAGCTAACAAATTGATTTTAACTTCACCATTAGACGTTCTGTAAGGTTGACATGAAAGTAAAGTCGATGTGACAAACACGCTTAATATTTAATTACCACACATGCCTAGATATTCTATTTCCTTTGTTTAACCGTCATAAAAATACATGTAATGTCTTCTCTAACAATATTTAAGTGAATAAAGGACGAATACTGAAACAATATGGCCACGCTTAAACTCCAAATTCTATCAAAATGTAGACGTTGCGTCTGTTAGATTGTAAGCAGCGCTTATTAGGTGAAGTTTTATAAATTCGTTTCAATATTTAGCCGTAACTGTCATATCTAATACGATTATTTAATATCGATCTTCTGTCTATTCCGTATAGAGTCACTTTTGTTTAGTTGAAGTGAGAGAGCTAGTTGAAGACAAACACAATCAAATACACTAACACGAAACATTTCATCTTGCCCTGTCCGCTTTATTTCTGCGAAGAATGGATGTTCGCTACAGCTGTGAGTAGGAGACAGGTCAGTTCATTAGTATTGAAAAATGGCGCTAGCGTTTTCATTTGAAGCAAGTTCTTTAACGTCTGAATATATTTTGTATGTCAACTTTGTACATACTAAAGTTTAGTTGGATGAATGTTTGTTGAGCTCTGGTAAGATATAAAATGTGTTTGTAATAAAAAGATCCGGGACACAGAAGTAGGAAGAGTCAGTAGAAACTCATGCTAGGAACCTTTGCTATGGGTTTGTAAAATACCGTAAAAATCAATAGTCAGCAATTTTATTACATTACATATGGAAAGCAAGCGATGAGACAGTGGAATTTTACCGTAAAATGGGAATGTTGCTGATGAAATTACTTTCTCAAAAATCTCAACAACTACAACTTTCGAGTTGGTATTTTTTTGAATTTTCAATTTGAAACCAGTTTCGCTTCTCTGCCGTGATACCCATATGTATTTCTAGCAAAACAATTCCATTGGAATCTAGTTCGTTGTTTCGCAGTTTATCAATATTTAGTAGTGCATTCGACATGCATTTGATAACCGATGGTCGTGTGCGCGTGACACATCTCCGGACAGACCCTCCGCGAGGTCAATGTGGTGATGCAGCCTTTGTATGAATGAAATGTCATACGCCGATATCTGAACTAATTAATATTACGCTTTGAAATGTATACTTGCTCTGAATGAAAGGTTTGGAAACTTACGAAGAATTTGGATTAAAGTGGTATTAAGACGCAAATTGAAAGAAGCTTAATTGGTTATGAACTTAACATGTTTTGTTGCGAAAATAAATTGTGGTGTACTAAACGTATCTCAATATTTCAATGTGATTTTTTCGATAGGCTTTTTCAATTGAAATTGATCGTAATTTTTTAATTCGTAACTGATTACATACAGTATACAGAGCTACCATTAAGCATCCATTTGTTATGTGTGTTATCTTGTATTTTGGCATTTTTACAATGTTTGTTCACGTTATCTGCGCTGCTTCCAAACGCCGGAGCTACAGCGACACCGCGATACGTCTATCGTTCTCTGTCGCAATGCTACTGACAACAAATTTTATTTTATGCTAACTTTCGCCCGCGACTCTGTCGGCGTGGAATTAAAAAAAAAAAGTAAGTAGCCTAAGCGTCATTCCAGACTATCCTCTACGTCTATGTCAAATTACATCGTGATCCGTTCAGCCGTTTGTGCTATAGACTCTAACAAACATCCATCGATCTAAACTTTCGCATTTATGATATTGGTAATTTTAGTAAGATTACTGTGAGCTACGGTACTACCCACTGTTTGATTTAATGTAAACAGTTTTATCATCATCACCCAATAAACTCATCTTTCCCATCATCCTGCGGAGAGTCGACACTGTACTCGTATGTACTATTCACCTTCAACAACAGTTTATACTAATGCTTTCTATAAGGAGCTTCTCTGATAAATTATTTTTAAACTTTGAACACACATTTGTCTAGACTATACTCCTAAGTATCGTATCGAAACATTTTAAATTTCAATCTATTAAAAACATTCAAATGTTTTAATTTACCTCCAGTATTGCTAATGTCGTTACTTGTTTGCATGATAATAGCATGTATAGTATTAAATCTCCCAAGTTGAGTATTAATATAATAAAATATCAAGTATCACACAACATTGTAACGAAACACTGAAGGTTAGAAAGACATATGATAATGTTAGATGGGTACATGTTATTATTAAAAGGCTATGTTACAGAAGAAAAAAAAATGTATTTTTATCGACTTTGTATCTTATAGGAATCAAAATTGTATCAACAATTTATTTAATGAAAACAAACTTTGTGAAATTAAAAAAAGTTTGTAGCTTAAATGGTTGAACTGATCTGGATGAAATTTGGCATAGATTTAGAGCATAGTCTGGAGAAACATAGGTTACTTGCTTTTGTTTTTTTTTTCAATTCCACGCGGACGGAGGGTCTTGCGAAAGTTAGTAGACAATAAATGATTTTGTCAGCCAGTGACATGCGTAAATACAATTTTTATTTTGAATTAAATTCGACCATAGATATCCCACAGATGTAAATTATTTTCCGGTGATTTTGATTACCGATAAGTTTCTATTCTTGTTGAAAGCTAATCGAAAAAAAAATTGTACATATTATTTCTCAGGCGGCAATCTTAACATTAACAATAAAAAATTATTGTGCTCTCAGTTTTCTTTCAATCTTGTGAAATTTGATATTTTAATATAAAACAGACTTTGTAACAATTCGAATTCGAAACCTTTTGAATCACATAAAATTAAACTCTATTTTAGTGAAATCCAATCACTACTGTATCTGTTGTTAGTTAAGTATTATTTTTTTAATAAGACTGTTTTTGACCTTCTTGTACTATGGTTCTTACTTAATGATCGATTAACAACCATGGTTGTAGCAGAAAAACAAATTATACACAAATCAAACACAATTAGATATTCAACGAACTAAATTCTTTGTTCAATCACTTAATTCCCGTACTTACAATTTGTCCCGATCGTTGTTTTCAATATTCAATATAAGGACAATTTGTTCATCAAAGCAACTTATGAATACTTCTTTATAAGTCTATTTTCATATGAATACGGATTAATAAGGGTTTCGATCACGAAGGATATGTAATCAAGGATATTGTTACGAACCTCTTTTGGTATAATGAAAAGAAAATTGATATTCCTTCCTAGAAAACTAAGTATGCTTCAGAATTTTTCTGTTTATTTTTTAAGAATATTTTATTTAATATATATGTACATATGTCTTATAAAATATTAATTTTAATTAAAGTTAATTTCAATCTGAAATTCCAACTAATTATTTAATTATGTTTGTTTTTTTTATATTTCACCAGTAATTAACATAAAAAATGGACTTTGTATTGGTTTGAATGTCACAACGAAGTTGTCAATAAATGAATAACACTGGCACGAGGCAATTTAAATAAGTAAATAACTACTCGAATAAAAGCCATTAATTCTCGAAGAAGTTATATTACTCGGAAACGGTCATGTAAATATTCACATTAAATATTTATTCGGGTTAAACAAGCAAATGGTTTAAAGTTGATGAATCTTTGATAATCCCTAAGTGACTTTTGATGACCTCAGGTTGACGGAGCCACGGTGAAATTAAACATTAATTTCTCGTCAAAGGAAACGCTTCCCCTAAACATATTCAACAATTATTTTTGGATTACAAACCATGACAACTAATCGATCACTAACTTGTTTAACTTTCAATTAAATGGTAGGTCTTCTGAGCAGTTAAAATACCAAACATAATCTTATAAGCATTAATCAAATGTTTTTAAGCTCTGATGCAGTACTCTATGTATTTGTTGTTAAGTATATAGTAATGGTCATTACATACAATAACATCTGGAGTTAATACGACGAACTTTTTAGTATAATTTTCAGTGTTCATAGCGCATTATCTGGCTCACCGCGTTTACGCACCGTCAGGCATAAGATAGTGAATCTCGTTAGCCCAGTAATTTGTCTAGCCAGTGGCGCCTACGAACCGGTAAGTGGTTATGATTGCACATTAGAAACAGGCGCCGCGGTGACACCCGCCGAGACTGTCTCACCTAGGGAAATACCAACGTGTAAAATAGATGAAAATTAATTCTTACATCTCTAATGTACCTTTTATATCGTGAGTCAGATCGACAAGAATTTAACACAGATTTATAATAGCAAAGGTATCTTTTATAAAAGACCCTTTAGACTAAGTTAATTTTTCATGTTATAATTCGTAACAAAATAATTGAGTGGTATCATATTTCTTCCTTAGTTAATTTAATGCATAAGTAATTACGAGTTCTCATCAATACCTAACAATAATAAAATTAACACTAGCATCACGATAATATAATATCTAATCAGTTTTTATGTATCGGAAAACTTTCTCACATCAACGGCCAAGTTCGCAATGTCGACACACATTTTCTCTAACGACTCGGAAATATGATATGATATGCCTACAGATGGTAAATGCGAATGTACGCAGTAATTTAAGCCGTCACGCGAACTCGTTAACAATGGAAACGCAGTAAATTTTCCACTACGAGATTATTGTTTGCCAACTCGTGAAACTCTGGTTATCTTGATACATTGCTTGGACGAGAAAAATCTAGTTTATGTGTTAAAAACTTTGTACGCAACTGTGAAAACTAAAAAAAATCCCGACCTTTCTTGACTAAAATGTAACGAAATTCAATTACTCCTATAAATGGTCAACAGTACAATTGGAGTGATATTTCATTCGTATTATTTTATAAGTTAGATCTATTACAGTTGTGAAATGCTCAAAAACTTTTTTATCTTAACATTGTACATTACACAAAACAATTTACTTGACTAAATCTAGCAATCCTAATAGGATCTGAACAAGCATAAGAAAAAATTGTTTTCATTTACGTTATAGATTTTTAACGTTACTAAAAGCAAATAAAGTAATTTTGGCTCAATCGATTTTTTGCTCGCTCCAAGTTCGCTCGGATAGATAAAAAAAAAACAAAACATCCTAGGTTACTCATTGATAAAAAGCTATTTGTTGGTGAATGAATTTTTAAAATCGATCAAGAAGTTTTACAGAATGACCAGAACAAACAAACATCATATTTCATTTATTTATAAAACACTAGCTTTCTGCTGCGATTCCGTCCGCTTGGAATTTTAAAAAAAACAAAGGTTAGTAGCCTATGTGTTCTTCCAGACTATCCTCTACATCTGTAATAAATTTCATAGAGATCCGTTCAGCCGTTTGGGCTACAAACTCTAACAAACATCCATCCATCCATC
>DVQG01000687.1:0-13270 GCA_018231605.1 Papilio ambrax
TGTAATTGCTGACATCTGAGGCAACAAAGAAGTGTGTGTTTACGCTTTATTATAATAGTATAGATGACCTTCATAAAAATTTCTAACCTACAACCGATCACTGAAACGATATTTAAATTATAAAAACGTAGTATTTTAGCATTACCGAACCTTTTTTATTTAAACTGTAAGTATAGTGTAGTAGGTATAAACATACCTTTTTACGTGTCAATACGCTCAATGCTCTTAGAGTCATCAAAACTGTAAAATTTATCGATCTTTGCAAATACTATTTAATGATCTAACACATAATTTAATCAAGTTTACACAAAATATGTGCAAGTTAAACATAAATGATATAAACGTAAGAAAACGAATGTATAACTTACCTCACCTGGTACATTGCATTTAATTTACCTTATACAGCTAGAAAAATGCAAACAAGCTTAAAATGCAAATTATACACTAAATCGCTTCTATGGTAAAGTCTATTCTATGGAAATATAATACAAGCACGTATGAATGCCAAATTGCCTGAAATGTCGTCGTATGTAAAATCACATGTTAAAATCTAGACGCGAATGTGTTCAGGTTCAGTGTTGTAAGAAATTAAAACCGCATAAAAATGTCAATACAGTGATACACACTTCGAAGTCATAACTGTGAAAAACAGCCCTATCTGTGCGGCAAAATTTTAATAAAATCAATCTTCACAAAATGAGAATCCGATTGAAAACGCGAATTAATGAGTTTCACGGAGAACATATTTCTCGCTTATAGAGGATTCTTACCAACTCTAGTTTTTCGCACGACATTTTCGAGTAAGACATTTCCTCTATAAGTAGAGGTCTATTAAACAACACACCAATATGTAGTGCTAAGAATCTTAACAATTTGTGTATTTAGAGGTTAGGGGATAAAAAGGTTGGGACCGGACAACATCTCTCTCAAATGTAGTTTTCTTGCTTATCCAGTTTCGACTTTAATTTATTACGTCCAACATCTTCCTTCAAGACGAGTGTGAAATGAAAGTCTGCACATTTTATACATGTAAATAAGGATAAAGTATTAAAAACGCGACAGCGTAGGCGTAGTTTTGTTCATGAACTTTGCTATATTATTTTAGGAGTTTTCAAAGCAAGTTTCCTTAAAAATATCACTTACCTTTTAGCGCTGCATACCACCTCCGCTACAGCACGTCGGCGTGTCTGCGCCACGAACCGTCCGAACTCACGTGCTATAACAGAAAAACATGATGAAATACCCACTTATTACATAGAAAATAACTAAGGGAATCACTTCTAAACAAAATGTTTAAATCGCGAATCGATTTAGTAACATTAAACAATCCTACAATAAACATAAACATGCATGAATTACCGCATTCACAGTCGTTACGTAATCACTAATCGAGTCCCTCAGTGTAAACTCAGTGTAAAAACTTTTACAATAAGGGACTGTTTTAGTAACCATTAGATGACTCCAAGTGCGGCAGTTTCATGTGGGTCCTTGCAAAATAGACCATTCAGGTCTAGGTTGTGAGGATCCACTAAATAAAGGCAAGGTATAGATATTTAATATCACGGGAGGTGTTTACATTCAGCAATAGACGCTTGTTAGCTGAAAATTCATAAGGATTAACTAAATTTTTCTACACTAATACTGGAATCTTCTAGTTGGTTAGGTCCGAAATCGGTCCACAATCATGTCCTTAACTAAGGTACTGTGAACTGTGAAGCAACTTGCTTCAAGGGGAAGGTGAAATCTGTCACTGCTGTTATTGTGATCGTTTTGTTGCTCGTAGAGGGACAGACAAAGTTCTGGTCTAATATCAATTCGTCCCCGTTCTTAGAATGCAATTACAATCGCTAAAAGCACTCTTTTGTCACAAAACATATGTTGTTGACACAATATGAAGCTGTTAGCAATATCTTTCCACAGTACACCCGGTAGAATACTTGCAATTAAAGCAAAGCGCCAAAAGCCTAATGGTTAGGGCTACGGATTTCCAATCACGTGGTAGAGGGTTCGAATCCCGCCATTCGACTATTGTCGTAAACCATTGGAATGGTAAAATAAATATTAGCCAATTAACAAAAATCTAGTAATTTTTTTTTAAATAGGTTTGGATAAAATATTCTATTAATTCAACTCCAACAGTTGCCACTTGCGTTGTTTGTTATTGGGTTCAAATTCGGACAAATTTTACATCGTGTAACAAAGGTACTGTCTAATAACTTGATTCAAGGATAAGATGGAATCTTTCGCTGCTGTTATTCTGCTCGATTTGTTGTTTATAGCAGTTCAGCTTAGGTTCTGGTATAGAATCTAATCCAGCCCTTCTTAAAATGCAGATACGTTCGACTAAATCAATACTAAATCAAAAACTATATGACACAATATCAAGCTATTAAAAATACTTTTGCACGAGGATGCCGTACTGAATTATTTGCAATTATGTTTGGATAAACTAGACATATTCACATGACACGTGGAAAGATAAATATTGTCTAAAATTATTAATAACCGTTTACTCACCCAAGATCACACATATCACACAAATATATTAATCATATGATTATTTTAGTATAATCACGTAGCAATTCATGCTGCGTGGTCAGTACTATAAAGATAAAAGTAAAAAGCAAAACATTTTTGTATGTTGAAAAAATTTGCTATTTTTCTTTTACAGAAGTGTCACCTTTTGTACAATTAATGCCAATCATGATTTATCGAAACTCACTTCCTACCACGTTGCCACACATGAACTTACCAGACACAAATACAATTTCACTGTAGATAGATATTGAAGTCTGTACCATCGGTTTAGCTAAAGTAAGTTCTAAAATGTTAGCCATAGTTTAACTAACATTTCACACTTGCTATACAAGTTTATTTTATAATTACCAGAAAAAACGTGCCGGTAATTTAGAGTGTATAGATTTAAAATTTGTAGTAATTTTTTTTTTTACTCAACGACTTTTTTTTTTAAGACATGTGTGGGTTGAAATTTCCTAAATGTAATTACGTTATGAATGAAAAATAACAAAATGGACGGAAAATATAGAAACTTTACCTGTGCGTGGTATATTAAATGCAATCGGCCTATAACCAGGTTTTTTCAGGATAATTTTTCGATATTATTATACTTTGTATTCTTTTGATTTCCTAAATATGAACATTATCAGCAATAGGCTACATATTTTTTTTCTGGTAATTAAAACAAAATAACCATGCATCATCGTGGTAATGAATCATATGCGTTCACTGGCTACACATGTAAAAGCACACGTAAGGTAGGTGCCTGGCACCGAAATTTTATAACTGTGAGTTTCCACTGCTAAGCCACATGTACAAAAAACATTTTCATCCCTCTGATTCTATTTGAAAAAAGCAGAGATAACAATATACTTTTGTACATGTTTTACCACCGTCCAAACTTACACTAACGCAACCCTTACATAAGACCGTAAACGACACAATTAAGCATACATTTTGACTCACAGTTGAAAACGTTATTCGATAGAAAAAAGCGACAAAACAACCTTCCAAAGAGTCAGGAGCCTGAGGCACACAATAAAAAGCCATGAAATAATAACGCCATGCGGTTGACTGCAAACAGAAATTTATTTCTTAATTAGATCTTTTGTGATTTTACCTTACTCATGGAAGAAATCAGTTAACTTTTCTAAAAAAAAGCAATCCAATTAAAACTAACGCGTTTTATTCAAGGCTAGGAATAGCTTGCAATATATTTCAAACTCATAAATTAGATGATCGCGTACTTTCACTGTACTTCAAAAACCAAACGCTATAAAGTTGAAATAAACACCGTGATTCAAAAATTGTACCGGTACGCTAGAGCAAAGCGCACTTACCTTTCGCAAAACCGCGACGACATCGCTATGATTTTTTTTAAATACAAGTCATCAGCAACAAGACGAGGCATCAGGAGCTAGATTCAAATATTAACTGCCAATTATACAAATAATATAACAGAATGTTGTCTAGTCTAACAATAAAAAAATGATTTGGAATAGATTTTTAATTTTAACAAATTATCTCGTCTTGATTTAGGATATCTTTATGGTAGTTTCTGTTCCGTTTTGCTTTACTTTAAGATGATAAGCCGATGTATTTTAACTGCACGTATAAGCATCTTTCAAAGTATTTTAACGTAGAGTGGTGTTGAGATTTCATAGTTACACGAAAGAAGAAAAAACTTAAACTAAAAACAATTAAAGCGTTTAGCGCGAATATGTTTTAACTATTGTTCAAGTACATAAAAAGGTAAATAAAAAAAAATAATACAGAAGATAATTTATTGTTTCAAGAAATATTTTTTAACAAAAGTAAAGTTTCTTGCCTTTCAATACTGAACATTTTACATTTGATGTTTACGTTGTTAATAAATAGAATATGGCAAAAATTAAGAGTAAGAAAAGTTGAAACAAAATATTTGTATTGTAATAATTGTTTAAAACAGTCATGAAGTGGCAAGTCGTAACCAGAAAACTCTGTTATTCCTATTTTCCAAATCTTCACAAGAAACATTGAAAAGCTTTAACATTTATATCCATGCATTTGAAAATAAACAGATAAAATAACTACTTTCGAAACATAAAATTCAATTAAAATTAATTTCGGCTGCGAATTCTAAGCATATTGCGTAACAAAAATAACGTTATGAAGTTTGATATTTTAACATAATTTACATGCGTCTTTAAAAAAAATAAAATTGCAGACAACACAGTTCTAAGTTTAAACGAAGGATTCGCCTAAACAACATCGAAGAAAACAGACAATTTAATTTACGGGAAATGGATACAGATAGGATTCAGTTACATAGACATTTCTAACACATATTATTAATAAAAATGTACTTAAATATAAATTTATGGTTGATAGTGGCGCCCTAGGAACTTTTCAGGTTCATGCAGTCGTCTCGTCGCTTGATACACGTCCCTCTCTTTATCCGGGTACTTAGTGGGCAGGTTCGGAGAATGTAGATTCACTTTTGCTGCATATCTAACAACACAAGTATTCATTGTAAAGTATTACAAAAAAAACTAAATGGTTAAATTTAATCACTGATCATCACCTTATGCCAGCGATGTCGATTTCGTAATGTCCACTAAGCACATATTCATTGGTGACAGGTTGAGGGATGCCTTCTTTGTCGAAATTCTGGACGAAACCCAAGCAGACCTGTTAAAGAAAATACGTCATAGAGAGGGTAGTTGGTAAGATCATATTATTGAACTTTGTATTGTTGGCCACACTGTTTCAAGTGTCAGTATTGTCCGAACTGCGGACGAGAACAAACGTCTGTATGTGTTACTGGTCCAGTGCTCTACCAAGAGAGCAGCACTTACCTGCTTCTTGAATGTATATCCGTAACTAGTGGTCGTTGTCTGCCCGCAGTAGTTGCCATCTCTATAGATCGACTCGCCGCCCCAAGACCAGAGGTCCATTTCATGATCGTGGTCCGTTAACAGAAGTTGCACGTACTGCCGCCTTATACCCTCTTCACGTTGACGCAGTAACGCCTCTCGCCCGATGAATGGAATATCTTTCTGAAGTAATGTGTACATTTTTAAGTACGAACGTCTATACTTAAAGTACTGTAGAAAGCAGTAGCAAGAATGTACGATATTACAAATCAAGCTAAACCCTCTGACCCTAAAACGCGAAGAGAAAACCCTGCATTGGAATTGACGTTAAACATTTTATGTTAGCTTTTGTTTCCATTGTTTTTTAAAAAAAGTAATCCATATATGGTTAGTAAATATTTACTCACATCAAATTTTACACGCCATGTTCGACCACATTCAAGTGGAGTTGTCATAGTGTCGAGATCCTGGCCCCAAAAGGCGAAAAACTTCTCCACTCGCAATGACCTTGAAGCGTAGTACCCGACGTGAGTGATGCCGTATTTCTCACCCACAGTCATCAGTCTATTGTACACGTGTAGCGCAAACTGCAGGATATTTACTTTAGTTAAACACTTGACTCAAAATCTAAGTTGTTATTGTAAGTATAACTTAAGGTATATTATAGATATTTTTTGTCAATATCTAGCCTCGGTCGTCGCGCATAAGATAAGCTTAGTTTAAACTGTTTTACAAACTAGATCTGATCAGTAATGATTTTTTTTAGGTAGATGTAAAAAATTTTCGATTCTCACCTCATTTGGTATGTACAGCACATATCCCAGTTCTCCAGTATGTGTCAAATTCATGGCTCGTATACCATTCGCTAGCCCCACATCTAATTCTTTAAATGTGAAGAAAGGAAAATTCGATGGTGTTAAATCGGTGTCCGTTAATTCAGACAGCAAGTTTCTCGTAAATGGTCCCATAACACAAATCGCGGTATACATTGACGTAACATCTGATAGTGTAACAGAACCGTTTCGAGGCAAATGTCCTTTGAGCCAAACTTTGCAACGAGTCTGTTGTATTGTTGGAGCGATCATCATGTAGCTAAAATAGAAATTTATCAATGAAATATGACAATATTTTCTTTAATGAAATCTAAGTACGACTAGAACTGTGAGCTAACCTAAGTCAAAGAAATAAAGATAAGATGGAAAAGATTTGAATTGTATTGGGTAGAGTAAAAAACTAATCGTACATATATCTTGGTCAATTGATAACAGATAATTTAACTTTACTTATACTACTAACTGGTATATATTACTAACTGGTTTTCACTGATCCTAGCTAAACTGCAGTCGTTTTCGTATCCACCGCGTTCGTTCTGCATGCCCGTGTGTATGATGCTTCCGATTGGAACGTCCACGTTATTGGAGCATAGGTATTGCAATAAATCCACCACTTCCCGCCCTTGTGACTGCAATAAAAGACCTATTTGATATTCCAGTCGTATTTTATTTTGAAACAAGTTCATTTTATTAAAAAAAATCGATACTCATATTAAAATGCTTCGCACACAGTGATTGATTTAGATTTCTACCAACTCAACAAACTAAACAATTTAATCGTAGTATTGAATGTTTTTAGAGGATGAGGCATTGCTTCTATGTGGTTGCGAAACTGTAGGTTCAATGTTGAGCTGCTTGTATTAAGGCATACTATCGACTGCTTCTCAAGAATAAGAGGCATATTAATATGTGTCAATACAAGGAACACGACAATCGACACCACTAGTATGAGATTACCTTCAAGCATCTTCACACGTGTTTATCCCCCTAGTTTTGTTTTAAAGTGATTTAAAAATATGTCCATCGTGATGATAATTGATGAGGTTTCATATGACGTGATTTTAGCACCCCAAGACTGCCGCAACGGACGCAACGCTCAGTTGTAACTGCAGCAAAGTGTCTGTAGCAGACGTCTTAGGGTGCACGCTCCAGCTGTGACTCTTCATTTTCCACCAAACTAGCCCGGTATGACACAGTCGACGAATTTTAATTCATCAGTAATACATAATGCATGAATCAGAAGTATATTATTAACACACAGACAACAGCAACTATCCCGTGGGTACAAAAATGAAATAAAACGAAGAGTATAGTATATTTGACCTACCTGAATATCTATTTTGGTGAAAGATGAATAATCCGCAAGACCTACAGCTTCTCTGCATGCCCAATATTCTCTCTGTACTGTTTCGAACCAATGTGGTTTTCCAAAAGTTTTCGTATGTGCTATTTTAAATGAACGAGGTTCTTGTGGATTAACTTTTTCTTCTTCTAAAAATATTAGAATTATACATCTTCTCGAATGACATATGAGATAAAAGATGATATTATCCACACGCTAAACTTACCTACTGGCTCAAACCACGTTGGCCTTTCATATCCCATAACCTGCCCAAACACAGCGCCGTTTTCGCGTAAAGTTGGATATATTGGAGACAGCCGAAGATTACGGCCCGTTTCAAATTCATGGAAAGGATATG
The DNA here is from genome assembly GCA_018231605.1 of Papilio ambrax. Lineage (NCBI taxonomy): Eukaryota > Metazoa > Arthropoda > Insecta > Lepidoptera > Papilionidae > Papilio > Papilio ambrax. The sequence continues at coordinate 7,906 of DVQG01000687.1, forward strand.
GTAGCCCATAATGTACTCCTTAAGGAAAATTACACAAAATTAACATACTAGACATTTCCATAATTTTATTTCCAAAACAATTTAATTTAAAACACATACCTGGTACCTCCTTAACGCGATCTCTGAGAAATCTTTTATTATTGTGTAAGCCAAGAAATCGGTTTATATCCAGTTCGTACATATCATATTTTGTGTATCCATCAATTATCTCGTCCGCTGTTGCTTCAGCAACGCCGCCCGCAGCCGAAATACCAACTGTCTTCATACCAGCGGCCACGTGGTAGTTGAACATCTGTAGAATTTCAAACTAGTTATAATCGTGTACTGTTATCCGATAGTAAATTCATTACAAATAATATACCGCAAGGCACGAAAGTAGAGCCATACGACATTTACTGCTAGTACATTTGACAGCAAAATAGGCTGTAGTAAAAAACCTTTGCTAAATTGATGATAAAATATTAACGTTTTCATTGACAGTTCTCTTTTTTTATTGGCCTTTTATTTGATCAAAATATTTCTTAGTATTATTACTTCGAGTTCGCTTCATGATTTTTTTTTATTGTACAATCATTATGTGAAAGCGGCATAAGGGCATTGCTACACGCGTGCGCCTCTATTTCATCGCTTATTAGAGAAATTTCAGTTCTGCGAAGATTCCACTTTCGTGTCTCGAATTATTCTGATATGTTACTTTAAAATCTCACATAGTTATCGAGATCTTCTCGCCATTCTTAAAGATGCCATCGGTTTTCGCAGACTGATCATAGATGCATCGGAGTGTTTAAATGGACTAAATAGTATACAGACACATTTTGAGACCATTCAAACACTCGAACACACCAACGATAAGGTCCCTTCTTCCTTCTTGATATTGCTCCTTTTTCATCACATGATCAGAGATGTTGCTACGTTTTTTTTTTTAAGTTTTAAATACATTTTGTGTTTGTAAGTATTTGTAATAACACTCATATATAGGTTACGTCATCACGGGAAAAATGTCAACAAAGATGTCGACAAAGACGCAAACGCGAGGCTCTATTGTATTCTACTGAAATGCAATTAGATAGGTCCTTTTTCATAATAATCTCTGAATTAAAAGATCCTATAACGTTTTTAAAGGATTACTAACGATGTTTTAATATGTATTATTTTATTTAAATCCTATTATAAAGTGCCGTGTTATTATGGAGTGTATTATTTTTATATGCTTAGGATCTTACACATGCGTTTACTTTATTGAGATTATGGGAAGATTCCAATTTCGAATCACTAGCCATTTTTTTATATTTAATATACTATTATCATTAATCAATTCTTTGTAATTTCAGAACCAGGTTATTTACAACAACCCTTGAGCATTAAATAAAAATATTAACAAAGTAAACTGTTTCCATAAATCGAATCAGTAAAGTATAAAACCGTATAGTAAGTATGGGTGGACAACCAACGCAATGCCAGCATTCACATTTTAGAATTGACCTACCCATTTGGAAAACAGGCGTGGTCCGTATCTGTAGTCCATGTCTCTACCTTCCCGTTTGAATAATGGGCGAATAGACCATATATATGTCCAAAAATTTGGGTCCCGAATGCGGTCCGTCTCCATAATCCATATCTCAGTCTACCCCTTCGGGCTACAATCGTGGTTCGCAACCATAATCTGTATCTCTGTCTACCTCTTCGGCGTGATTCGTATACGTAATCCGTATCTCTACCTGTAGGTAAAATAATAAAGGTGTATCTTTGGGTAACGCACGTATTCTGAATACGTATTTTGTATCTCTGCCTATCACGTTGGGTCATGTGTGTGATCCGTATCCATAATCTATGTCTCTGTCAACCCCTTTGGATCGCGGGGGTCGTCCGTATCAATAATCCGTATTAATGTATACTCCTTAGGTTTACTGGCATGGTCCGCATCCATAATTCGTAACAATGTTTATCATTTTGGCTTACAGGATCCTTATCCACAATCGTTATCTCTGTCTACTCTTCATGATTTCGGGCGCGGTTCTTATCCATAATCCGTATCTCTGCGTACCCCTTTGGACTACAGGGGTAGTGCGTATTCATAATACATGTCTTTATCTACTCCTTTGGGTTGCAGGTGGGGGGGATATCCATATCTGTCTATCCTTTTGAGTTACAGGCGCAGTCCGCAAGCATGATCCATATCTCTATCTACGCCTTTGATTTGGAGTGGGTGGGTATCTGTAATCCGTATCCTCTGTCTTCCCCTTTGGACCATGGCCGTGATCTGCATTCATAATCCATATCTGTATCTACCCCTTTGAGTTGCAGGGGTGTGGGTAACCGTAATCCATAGCTCTACTCATTTGGTCTACGGACGTGGACCGCATCTCATTCTTAATCCATGTCTCTATCTACCACTTTGTGTCAGGGGTGGGTATCTGTAATCTTTATGTCTGTCTACCCCTTTGGGTGAAGGGCGTGGTTCGTATCCATAATCCATATATCTATCTATTCCTTTGGGTTCCAAGGGGTTGGATATCCGTAGTCCGTATCTCTGTCTTCCCCTTTAGATCGTGGCCGTGGTCCGATATTCAAAATATGTTTCTCTGTCTACCCATTTGTGTTACAGGGGTGTGGGTATCCGTAATCCGCGTCTTTGTCTGCACATTTGAACTACGGGCGTGAACGTCATTCTTAATCCATGTCTCTATCCACCACTTTGTGTTGCAGGGAGTTGGGTATCCGTAAACTTTATGTCTGTCTACCCCTTTTGGGTGAAGGGCGTGGTCAGCGTCCATAATCCATGTCTCTGACTACACTTTGTGTTGGAGGGAGTTGGGTATCCGTAATCTTTATGTCTGTCTACCCTTCTGGGTGAAGGGCGTGGTCCGTATCCATAATCCATATCTCTATCTATCCCTTTGGGTTCCAAGGGGTTGGATATCCGTAATCCGTATCTCTGTCTTCCCCTTTAGATCGTGGCCGTGGTGGATATTCAAAATATGTTTCCCTGTCTACCCATTTGAGTTGCAGGAGTGTGGGTATCCGTAATCCGCGTCTTTGTCTGCACATTTGAACCACGGGCGTGAAACTCATTCTTAATCCATGTCTCTATCCACCACTTTGTGTTGGAGGGAGTTGGGTATCCATAATCTTTATATCTGTCTACCCTTTTGGGTGAAAGGTGTAGTCCGTGTCCGTAATACATGTCTCTGACTACCCTTTTCAATTGCAAGGGGATGGGTATCCGAAATCCGTATCTCTGTTTACCCCTTCGGGTAACAGGCGTGGTCCGTATCCCTAATCCGTATCTCTGCCTATCTCGCTGTGTCACGTGTGTGTTCCGTATCCGTAATCCTTATTTCTGTCTACCCTTTTGGGTTACGGGAGTGATCCGCATCCATAATCCATGTCTCTGTCTACCCCTTTGGGTTGCGGGTGTGGTGTGTATCCATAAACCGCATCACTGCCTACCCTTTTGGGTTAAGGCTGTAGTCCGCATCCATAATCCGTATATCTGTCTACTCTCTAAGGTTACGGGCGTGGTCCACATCCGTATTGTATATAACTGCTTTCCACTTTGGGCTACGGGCGTGGCACATATTCTTAAAAAGTGATCTCTGCCTATCACTTCCAAGGTCGCGGGAATGGAAGAATACTTTTAGTATTAACCATCTACTCAAAACAAAACATATATAAATTCGCTCTTATTATCAGTTATTGCGCATGACGAGGTTCGAACAAAGAAATAAGAAATCGGCTGCTAAATCAATACTTCAGGTATAAGAGTGGGAGGCAACCACGCCCGGCAACGGTGGGTTCAATTGCGAAAATCAATATGCGCAACAGGTCACTGTGGATGCGCAACAGGTCACGTAAATGGGTGCGGCCGATATTAAACAAATGTTATCGAAATAAGAATTATGGCAAAAAATATTGCCGATTACAAATTTGAAAATGTATCGTTTTGGAACCGAATTTAGTGTTTTGGAACCCGCGGGACGCGACAAAAAAAAACGTTAAAAAACACAATAAATCATCACGATGTACAATTATTATTATTACGAAATCACAATCACATTTTAAATATACAAACACAATATTTCATAGTTAAGACATAATTTACCAAACTCGATATAAAACAAAGGACATATGGTACTTTCGCGCAATTTACTTAGTAACTTACCTCAGGAGCTTCGCCGACTATCCACTTGCAATCTGGCGAGAACGCTTCGAGGCCGTTGCAAAGTTTGTGCAGCACCGCTTGGTTAAGGCTGGGAACCCGCTTGAGCAACTCTTGCAGGAGTACGTGGAAATGGTCCCAGTCTTCAGCGACGCATCGTTGCAGTGCACTCCCGACTAATCATAAAAAAATCAAAAAAATGAAATCCCACAAAATAAAGCTACCAGCTATTCAATTTAAAGTAATCGCGTCCAATATCCTATTCGCAAACGTTTCAAATAATAAGAATTACCTCCGAACCCATCACTTTTTCCATAGTTCTATCGAGAAGACAAAGAAATATGGTACGCTTCAAATTTGCAATGCTCACAATACTTCAAAATAACACAAATCGCGACAGTTAATCCAAATCGCAACTAGAAAATTAATAAAGATTCGCGAGGACCGAATAAATTATTTGAACAAAGAAAAATTGCAACTACTTGCTGAACGCTGCGCTTCAGCTTGAAGTTAGAAGGCGAACTGAGCTAGTCTAGATGCCGGGAATAGTGGCCAGGCTGGATCGATTGGTACGACCTACTTTAGCTGGCAGGTGCAAGCCTGGATGTTATTGACTTATTTGCGCAGTGCGCTGCAGAATGCACAGATTGATATTGGTGCGCATCTCCGTTCTCGAAGTCGCCCAACAAAGAAACATCGCGCTGTTTCGATGAAATTTTAGTTACATCGGAAACACATACAATTTTCATAAAAAATCATAAATTAACAAATCCGAATGATTATTGTAATATATCTGAGACACCGACAAAATACGAATCAAATGATAATCAAACTAAGTAAACTCATTCCTTTGTGTAGCTTACACAAAGGAACGGACATATACATTGCTGCAAAAGGCAGTGATATCACAAAATCATAAAAATTGCATTAATACATATAACATAGCATGATATAGTACATTAGGCAATGTCAATGTTACTTATGGCCACTTTCGATAATTCTAGACGAAAAGTAGTGTATCCTTCTTGTATATATTTATCACTAGCTTCGGCCGGCGACTTCGTCCGCGTGGAATTAAAAAAAAATGAGTAGCCTATGTGTTCTTCCAGACTATGCTCTACATCTATGTGCAAATTTCATCAAAATTCGTTCAGCTGTTTAGGCTACAAACTCTCACAAACATCCATCCATCTAAACTTTCGCATT
>DVQG01000688.1:0-13265 GCA_018231605.1 Papilio ambrax
AAAACATATCGACGAATTGAGTACCTCCTTCTTTTGGGAAGTCGGTCAAAAATGTAAATGTCAACTAGCAATAACAAAATTTTCAATGCTCTTAGACAAACATAAATACAAATATACCGACAAAATTGTTTGTATGTACTTAAATACTTTTTAATCGCGTAAGCATTTTTAATATTCATATTGTTTATTATTACTAATGTTTATGAACTATTAATAAACAGCGTGTTTCTGGACGACGGCGTTATTTAAACTGGAATAATAGTTTATAAGATATCGCAAACATAAACAATAAGGGTAACCGAAAAATCAGCTTACAAGCTACCGGGCTTAGAACTTTGGAATCTTGCATCGGTAGATTTCTGTTATACCGTAGAATTATTAAGTTAATCTATACTAATATAATAAAGCGTAAACACACACTTCTTTGTTACCTTAGATGTCAGCAATCACAGCATATTTTCGAATAACTCTTTTTTGATAAAAAGCTCTACACTTACGTCACGCTTTAGACTATTTATTTTCACGTCGTTAAACTTTGGGGTAAACATTTTGGATAAAAACCGTAATGTAGGAAAGAGACCATTAGTTGTTGCCAATATCAAGGAAGCAAGGTTGCCATGATTTGACATAATGTCATGTCATTTTGACATTTGCAATTGATAATTTGACAAACGTGAACAATAAAATGTTTGTTTAAAATTTTATGCGGATGAAGTCGCATGGGAAAAGCTAACATGTTATTAAAATAAAGATTACCTCCATCCATTACTAGTTCAACACAGGGTAAATCCATTCGTTCAACTTTAGTAGTTTTTAGTGGGACTTTGTTCTCTTTAGCCAATTTCAAATCTGCCACTAATTTCATTTGGTTCTCTAAACTCCATATGCCAAGATAGAACTCTTGGGTTCTAACCTCTTTCCCTGAAAATATAATATAAAAAATATTAACTAACTAAGACTGTAATCAAGTATGTATTAGTTCTTCGTATGATAACAACAGTTCAAAATTCCATCGGAGGCTTACTTCTCCCTCAATCTTTTAACATTACACTATTTTAAACTAATGTTAATTATTAAGTACTAATATTATAAATTCGAAAGTTTAAATTAATTGTTAGTATGTAATCTACAAAACAGCTTAATGGATTTCAAACACATTAGCCACTGAGTTTTTTAATCTGTAAGGCAAAAGTTACAGGTAAAAACTACATCTTAATGTACATCATGTATTAACTATTTTTGGTTTGATTAAGACCAAGAAAACAAAAATACTGGCTTTAGGACTAAGATCCACCAGTTTCTTTATTACATCACCTTTTAATGTGCATAACTCTTATTAATATTATAAATGCAAACATTTGGATGGATGGATGTTTGTTAGAGTTTGTAGCTTAAACTGCTCAATAGATCTAGACAAAATTTGGCAATGATAGAATGATTATTCTATCATAGAGGCTTACTTTTTTAATACCATGCAGACAAAGTCACGGTCGAAAGTTAATTAGTTCTATATTTTAATGCAACATTGCGAGAATTTTTATATTTCTTATCAGATCATATAAACCAGTGTTATTGAAGTACTAAATTTGTAGTTAGGTTCACTTACCATCTCTTTCTTCATGGTACTGCTTGATGTACCTCCCGTGGCATATTTCATAACTCCAGTAACTATCCAATCTAAATGAGCACACTTTTTGTGTAAACAGTGGGTTTAATAAGCTGATTGGTGAAGGCCCATCATACTCAGCAATGTCCATTGCCTCATTAGACTGAACTTCTGGCAAATGACATTCATATTTTTCTTTCTCTGATGTCATCACTTGTATTACTTCCTTAACCTGGAAATGATTAAAGAAACCTGTGTTATGAATGATAAGGTTCTCAAGTGGAGTTCAAAGTATAACAAAGTGACCAATCAAATAACTCACCTTAGGCTTATTAGCCTTATCAATTGTTTCATATAGCCCATCTTTCTCTCCAGGCCAATTTATTCCAAACAATATACTATCATCAAACCCCTTAAAATCATGTTCAATACAATATCCTACAGCTAATGCACTTAAAACTAGAAACCACACACTTTTCATAGTTATCTAAGGTAACCACTTCTTTTGATTACTTTACTTTTCTTCTTTACATTACAGTTAGTGATTTTTGATTAATTTATTCGTAATCAGTCAAAATAACATTACAGTTTTGGACACCAAAATCCTAGGAATTACTATAATACGAACACTTTACAGATGTACTAAATCAATTCAAACGCGTAACTTTATTGGATGTTTTAATTTTAACAGAGTTATACGTCAAAATTCATATGACTTGGAGGATTTTTATTTGTCATTTCTTCACATTGTTATGACAGTAGTCAATATTGAACTTTCAGCTAAGTGTAAGGATATAAGAAACATTATTTTATGTATTAGCGAAACGTTTACCCTAATTACATTAAATTATAATTTTCTCTAATGGATCGTCAAGCGTAAAATAATTAATTTTATGATACAATAATGAATACCGTATGAAAAGTTCTTTTTTAGTTTCCCCACATTCGAAGTCTTGCGTTTGTTGTAAAACAATTCGACACATACCTATTTAGTATTCCTAACATTTACACATTTGCTATTTATTACATGTATCCTTTGTATCATCATGAGTGATTTATTTTGTTGCTTGGTGGACTAAAATCACGTGTTTTTGCCACATAATCTATGATGACAGTTGACAGTCTTGTCACTTTACATTTTTGACTATTTCATTCTTTGTCACATTTGTTTTTGTCAAAATGGCGTTTAGTTTTCCAGCGTTTTCTTATATTATAGCGTTAATTGTCGACGCTTTTCTTATATTTTTCTCTATATTCCACGTTATAGCGTTCGATGAATTAAAAACTGATTATAAAAATCCAATAGACCAGTGCAATAGTCTTAATCCTGTTAGTATAATTGATGAAAATCTCGACATCTTTATGGCGGCATTGTGTGAATTATAATATTAATGTGTGTAATTTGTACTTTTCCAGTTGGTGCTACCTGAATATTTGTTACATCTGTTAATTAACTTCTTATTCTTGCTTTCTGGAGAATGGTTTTCCTTATTTCTCAACGTACCACTAATTCTTTATCACATTCACAGGTGAGATAGGTTACTACATGTAGTTCGTGTTTAATTAAATGCTTATTATTTATGGGAACAAACTCCATGCGCACGTATCCTATATGATAAGGAGAAAACTAAGTTAATAATATATTATTTTAATCTAATAAGAGTTTTTGAGACAAGAAAAATAGTTAAGTGTCACATATTTTCTTGTCACTACGCAGATTAGTTTAAAACGATTAACAGGACACTAGAAATGTTGAACCTTGTAATTGAAATACATTTTTAGTTAACTAAATGTGTGATATTGCCAGTCCTTTTAATGTTATATGATTTGACCTTTTTTATTATTAATTTTCAGATATAGAACAAGGCCAGTAATGTCTGGACCAGGTCTGTATGATCCAACAAGTATAATGAATGCAGATGTGCTGACTGTATGTCAAAGAGAAGGCTGGATTAAACTTGCTTTTTATCTTTTGTCATTCTTTTTCTATTTGTATGGGTGAGTATTATTCTGCTGTTTATACCAACACTAGCTATTGCTCGCGATTTCGTCCCCGCATAACCTATGATACTGATAATGTGGCTTTCTAAAGGTGAAAGAATTTTTGAAATTGCCCCAGTAGTTTTTGAGCTATTTTAATAAATAAAAAAAATATAAATCTTTCCTCTTTATAATATTAGTATAGATTAGGTGTTGCCCACTACTCAAAGTTGAAATTCAATCATTCGAGTTATCTTCAAGGCAAGAGTTTAAGACATTTAATGTCACTCTGCATTAGTTAAATAAATATGTGAGATTTGTGGCAATAAATGTTTTCATAAGGAGTTTTATTGTGGTATATGCATTCTGTGGAAAGAGGTGTTCCTTTCACTATTCAACTTGTATTAGCATACATTCTTAATGAATTAGGATTAATTTTTGCATCGCATTAAAGAAAAAAACATAGCGTGTTCTTCAAGACTATTGTCTACATCAATATTCACCAGTTTTGGCTACAAAATCTAACAAACATCCATCCTTTTAAACTTTCTCAAAACATTAACAAATCTAGCGGAGATTTTTAATATGTTAAACTTTTTAATGTAAAGTTACTTTTAAGTGTTTTTCTCTTTTCAGTATGATTGTGGTGCTGATAGCAGCTTGAATTGTCAGAGTATTAAAAAGTGCATTTTTAAGTCCTAATTTATTAGTAGTTTTCCTGTTAAGTACCAGAGAAGTTGAGAACAATTTTAAAATTTTTAACACTGTTAGAAATTTGTCATTGTAAATTATTTTAATAATAAATACTCCTAATATTTACGTTTTTTCTTCAACCTATGTCCTGAGTTAATTTTTATATAGATGTTTTAGTTATATAGAGAATCTGTTAATGTAATTTTTCTTGTTTAAATTATTTTTATTGTATCTTGTGAATTAACATTAAGTTAAGTTGTAATTGCAATTTACATTTTTTTTTCTCCAGAGAAATGTATTTAGTTATGAAATAATGTATTAAATATGTTTCACTCGATAACTGCAAGTCTTGTATTTACAAAATGTTTTAGGTCTTGTTTCCAAAATGTTTATGCACATAACAGTATGAATATTTGTGTAATCTTTAGAACCGTACAGAGGAACTTATAAGCTTATATTTTTGTAACCAAAAATGTATACAGATTTCAGAAACTAAAATTGTATTTTCTATCCAGATGAGTGTTTTATTAAAAAATATAATATACAAAATATTCTGATATGATATCATTTGTAAATAGTGTAATAATTTACATAAATCAGTGAAAGTAAACATTGTTATCTTACATGGTAATGATAATGAACTATATTGTCTTTCTCTGCACAAGATATCTCTTAGAAATAAAGTCGCTAGCAGTCACTACATTATTTGTTAATGTTATGTCCAATAACGAAGGAATACAAAATCCCTGTTGTAGTAAAACTGAAGTGTGCTGCAACGAGTCAATAATGTATAATAGCACAGCACACCAATTGAAAATAGGAACAGTAAACTACAAAAACAAGAAGAAATCAAATTAATCCTTGAAAGGTCATAAGATTACTGGGAATTTGTTTATTTGCTCTACTGGTCAGATTCTATATTCAATGCTCTTTTCATACGCCCGACCTATTTTATTACTAATTATATACAATAGTTTATTTTTGGTAGTATTTCAAATAAAAAACTTCACGAAAATCAAGTTTTATATTTATTACAAAAATAAAGTTGTTATATTTAACACAAAAATGAAGTTTTTATTACAAAAATTGTAGTATAACAAAGTATTTTTTACTGATAACATAAATCTACTTTTATTTTTTATGAAAGTAACTGAAAAAAAAATCATGGTGAATGGTGAAAATTTCTCATAACGCCACTAATATAGTCAAAACTCTATATCAATCAATAAGTGCTTTGCTGCATTCTTATCCTAAGACGCAAACGCGTCAAGAACTCTTAAAAGGAAGATAGAGGAATCAAAGCACTTAAAAAGTGTTGAACTCCTACAGTAAAAATTCATTATAGGCGTAAACGGATGTCCGTGAAATTTAGTCAGAAAGTACAAGTTCTAAGTGTTACTAGATCCAAATGTAAGTTAATATTGTGCTGCAATTCCATTCACCGCCATCTGTTGGCGTGTAATGCAAAGTAGAAAAGTAATGAAAAATTATTAACTTATCAAAATAATTAAATTCATACTCGAAATGCATTTTAAAATGTATATGGATAAATCTCTTATCTAGTATTATTGATAATGAACAAAGATTTTTTTAATTAAAAAACAAAAGGTTATCTTAGCATCCACTACCTTGAGACAAGACGGAGACGTGGAGGCAGCTGGTTGATGAATCGGTAAAGGCTTACCAGGACAAGCACGACCGTTGGCAATTATTAGCAATCACATTATTTACCAAAGAAATAAAGAAATATCCTAAAGCATTTTATAAATGGCAATATTTTATATACAGTATGCTCACTGCAATGCACGGATTGTCGGAAGTCGGCGGGACTTATCAGTGTCACATTTAGCTCGAAAAGGCGCGTGCGGTTCTTGGATGTAAAAGAAACAATTATTAAATCCAACAAATAATTTATAATTTAGGCAAGGATAAATTGTTAAAAACAACACGTTTTTCGAAACTACATATGAATTGTAAAAAAAAGACGATTTATAATTTGCTACAGCGCCATCTATTGACATTCTACTTGTCCTGCATTATCGAAACATTTCAACATGTGCGTGTTATTAAACGACAACGATTAGCGAAGCCATTAATTCGTAAATAACGATGTAACTTCATCCATTGATGATTAAATTTTAAACCAACAACAAAGACAACAAACAAGCCTTTCGAGTTATATTTGCAAAGTACAGTTTATATTTTTATGGAAATATTGTCTATCTAATAACTCTTTTCTTTCCTTAACTTCCAACAAGACAATTTCATTAACCAGGAAATACTCTGTGGTCCATTAATCAGAGGAAACTTTTATACCGCAATCAAGGTTCAGTAATAGTAACTACGAGGTGCAATAACTGGCAGGCGTTAACGTTCCAATTTCGTAATACAAGCAACATTGACGATAAAAATAGGCGATAAACCGTTTATTACTTACATATAGACTCACTTAGTTTACTTTTTCGTCAGAAAACAAACAACATTTTCAATTAATAATGACCAAAAAATTGTTGAATAAAAAATCTTTAATCAGCAGCAGATTCAAGGCCTCCTTTTTAGATCATCGTTTCTCAAGTTGATAATGATATATTCAGCGGTAAATTAAAAAAAACAGATATATTGAGAAACAGATGAACATAAACACTAATTAGTAATTAATTAATACGCCATATAATAAAAAGTGGGTTACATGGTTACATTTAATGTGTTGTTAATCTTTTATTTTGCGTGGGGTTAATGCGTGAGTTGAGAGTATGTTTCAAGCCACTGACAAGCCCTGGGCGGTCGCCCGACCGCGCCCAATCGTACCCAAAAACGATATATAATATTTTTCTGTAAATAATGACACAACACCGTAACTTTTTTTTTTCTCGCTGAAGAAGTAGCAAACAATAGCTGGTTCAATATACACTGCGTTGTATTGAATTAAAAAAATATAGGATGGTTGATGGCGGTAATTTTTCAATTGACCGTGATCCGTAGACTTGATCAAATGACGACCACTAAATTGGAACATTACAGTACATCGAAGTATCCCTTTTGTATGTGTAATATTGCCTAGAGAAAAACTAGCATTCACGCCCGACGCTGTCCGCGCGATCTTAAGGACGGATTGTAAGAACACAGAAAAGATTGTATTACTTTTTTACTTGAGGTCTAACTAGACTTATGGTAAGTAGAAGCTAAACGCCCGAAACGTGTCGAGAAGCATTAACCCCAGTGTCAGGAGAAAAAGAAAAGTTTTTAAATATTTTTCAATTATATGTAGAAATACCAAATATTTGAATCTTTTTAAGATATACCTAAGAACCTTGTGCATCCTTTAACAAAATAGTTTTTTTTACAACTTTTGTTCTGTCAAATCTGATATTAACTACTATGCATGCCAGCATGTATATAGTTGCTTGGACTACATTCACAGTAATGTCCAACTCTCATGTGACTAACGCAATTATCTGCCGATAGCCGATACTTAGGAGGAAGTATAAACTTAATGGACACTCGTATTGTTCGACGTTCTCATTATACTGTCACGAGGGAGCGTCGTGTGAAACACTGAAAATAGTATTTGTTAAGCGCTGCAGCTGTGGACTACACGACAGTCCACAGTGCGACGCGGCGCGAGAAACTTGCGCGATGGGTACCCGTTTTATACTCGCGGTCGTTGCGATCCTAATAACGAACGCCCAAGCCGCCAGAATCCTCGGTTTGTTCCCTCACACGGGCAAAAGTCATCAGATGGTCTTCGAACCATTACTACGTAGGTTAGCAGAGAGGGGTCACCATGTAACTACAGTGTCATTTTTCCCGCTCAAAAACCCACCCGCAAATTACACTGATGTTAGTTTAGAAGGCATCGCTGGTCTAGGTCTGGAAACGTTCGATCTATCGATATACGAATCGCCTAATTTGTTACTCAAAATACCGGTAGTGAATAGAATCGCGAAACAGTTAATGGATTTTCATCCATTAGCCGGAATGGCTCTGAACGTGTGCGGCAAAGCACTTGATTGGCCTCCCCTAATTGATGCATTGAAAGGCGATTACGATGTGGTGTTGGTTGAGAATTTCAACAGCGACTGTATGCTCGGTCTCTTACATGTGTACGGGATAAGGTCGCCGATTGTTTCGTTGCTGTCGTGTAATTTACTACCCTGGTCAGGGAACAGAATCGGTGTTTTGGACAACCCTGCGTTTGTTCCTGTGGTTAGCACATCTTTTACGTCTCGAATGACGTTTGGGGAGAAGCTGGAAAATACATTCCTTCAGCTGTACCATAGTTTCTGGTTCTATTATGCGGTACAAGTAAAGGAGAAAGAATTGATCGAGAAACGTTTCGGAAGGAAGATACCGGATTTGCATGAGCTTGGGAAGAATTATTCCCTGATGATGGTGAACACCTTCCACGCGCTGAACGGCGTGAGACCGACAGTGCCTGGTGTTGTGGAAGTAGGTGGGATGCATTTGGACCACACGAGGAAAGTTATTCCACCGGTAAGTCATTTTCTTTGCTCCTAAATAAAGAATGTATAAAGTTTTTGTGCTGCAACATTTTAGCAAAAGATCTGTAGTGATCTTATTTCGATAAATAAAATGTTAACTATCAAAATGCTAGATTTAAATGAGTATTTAATTTGACGTGTAATTAAAAACATCCTCTTTGCGGCTTTTTTGCTTTCTTGCTGGATGTTATGGAATATGAAAGTAATGATCTCTTTTTTGTATTATGAAGGTATTTGTTGATAAAAAAGAACGTTAGTTTATGTTTTATTTTCATTATTAGGTTTTTATGTGATTGTAAAAATTATCTATTCAATGTTAAGATTATCGGTAAAACAGCCATTGTTTTAATTCATATTGTAAATTATTTTTTTCGTTCCATTTAATTAATTTATTTTAACCTATTAACTGCCACAATGCTATCAAATCATGACTTATCAAAGACTGACGATTGTCTGTTGCTTTCAACATGCGGTAAAGAACCGCAAGACCGCAGGCCTTAAAAAAGAATTTCTTCTTTCCTGTAGTCGAGTTCCTTTTGCCTTAGAATCGTGGCCACTTATTCATAGCTTTGCTCCGATAGTACGCCAGCTTATTCTGTCTCCGGCTAAAGAGCAGCGTACAATTAGTACAAATAACTCACAATGGTATCCTGATAGGTCATTGTACTGCCGCATATAAATAGTACAAATTGCTAGGATCGATATCATAAAAAGGGCGACAGATTTATATGCAAGCTATTACTCATGACTTCATGACATGTGTCCAGCTGGTTATCTAGTGTTTATTTTACATTAAACGTGCCTAATGGAGGCCATTGTGTGATAATACTTCTTTAAATATGATTAAGTCACTGTAATGTTATATTTATTTAATTAAAGATTATACTCGTGGTTGAATTAACTTTTACTAAAGCGGTTCATAAACTAAGATCGCAATCAAATTAAATTATTAAGTTAACCAAACTTTACAAAACTTTATAACATGTCCAAAACAAATACTACAAGTACGTAAACAAAGAGGTCAACAACCTAACATCATCACCATTATCTCCCCAACCTTATCCTACTCTCGTTGGGCGCACCAGGTTTTTGTCCTCCAAATAACTCTATCATGCGTCATCTCTGTTATCACTCCCTTCTTGATCATGTCACCTTTCACGCAATCCATCCATCTCTTTCTAGGTCTTCCTCTACCTGTGTACCACACACATAACTAACGTGCTCTTTGTTATATGTGATTCATCCCTCCGTAATTCGTAAATAATTTATGGGTCTAAAACGTGACAATTTTACGATTAGTTTACTGTTCATTTACTATTAAACATTTAAAGATGCGTTGCGTTTAATTGATAGAAGAGTTTCATTATATTTAAATGTAATTTGTATAAATAAATAATTATATTATATTAAACACATAACATGTACAATCGGGGAAACTGGCGGTGTTCCACTATTAAACCTACAATCGTTTGAACATATTGAAACGAGAAGCGGAACTAAAACCAATAAAACGCATCTTATAAATGTGTTTGTACGAAAAAATGTCATTTAGTGGTACGATTAATGTCTTATTATTATTCCTTCTTTGCACTCATTACTATCACCATCATCAGCTCAGTATACGTCCCCAAAGAGGGGGCTCGGAGCCTTCCGTAAGTTAGGGTGACGCGTGTCGTTTGCAATCAGTGTTATCTAATTTGTTATCTTTAGGAAGCGGACTTTGTCTCGTTGCAATGAACAAGAAAATTTATCCTGCAACACCGCTGATTTCCGCGACAGTACCTTGGTATATATCTGTGCATTTAACTAAGTGCAATTCACATTAAGATCCATAAGTGATATTGACTGACACATGACTGTTTTTCATATACTTATGCTATGTAAACAGTTATTAGTACATAGTAAATATACGATAGATTATCTAGGATCAACTTCCTTAAATGATGTTACTTTACATGGTATTGTGTTCCTATGTTAATTCAGTCTCATAAAAACAACATAGACATTTACAAAAGATCTTTTAAAATTCTGAATTATTCAGAAATGGATAAAAATCTAAGACAGCTTTTGAATTAAATTTAGGATATACAACATTTACAAATATTCCAAATTTTTGTTATCACAGACGTTTTTGAGATTTTTTTTTTCAATTTAAATATCTGGTGAGTTTACAAATTGGCCTAATTAACAATAGACCGGTGACATACAAATCACAAAGACGAATACAAGTATAAATAAAAACAAATGCAATCGTAACATCGACGTTCATTTCAAAACAAGATTGCCTTCAAAAGTTGTTACTTTGTACAGTCATAATGTGCTATACAAAACTTGCTGCACCTGTATAATTAATAACTAATACTCGTACTTCCCTTTCGAAACAGTTTTTACAACTTTATTATACACTACACTGTTACCCGCGACTTCGTCCACGAGATCTTAAAATTACCCGGAACAAACAAGGCTTGCGGACAGACAGACAAACAATACATTTTAATTACGACTATCGTTATCAGCAACGCATATGCATCTTACAGACATTCAATTTTAGATAGATAGATATAGTATGAAACATTACAAATTAATTTTAAAGCTTTCAAAACTACAAATCAGCTTGAAGTTATATTATATACTAGTATCTGCAGTTATTTTATTTGTTTTAAAGTAGAATCATTCGTAATCTAGTAGGAAATTCATAATCTTTGCCTACCAGGTGCGTCGTCAAAGGAGAGATTATTGATTTTCGATCGGAGAATTACCCACTAGATAAGCCATAAATGTAAAATAGATATAGTAACTGTTTTGAATAAGACTATATTACTGGTTGCTGCCCAACCCCCAGGACTAATCTGTAAATACCTCTTCAAGGCAAACAGTGGTTCAGTCACAAAAAACCCCAGGACCTAGCCGCGATAATCCGCTACGGATGGCTACTGTCTAAGCATCGTATCTTAGTTAAAGTTTAACGAATAAGTTAAACATTCTAAAAATCGATAATAATTTCCCATCCGAGACTGTCTAATATCGGATAATACATACAATAGAAAAAAGCCTCGATAATGATGGCGGCGAGCTGACGACCTTGCTGCCACCCCTTTGTGTTACGAGTGTGTTGCTGTTGCTTAAATTACAGTGGGATAAAACCTTTAGCTATGGAAAATTTAAAATATTTTAATGTTAAACTGGTTCATTGGGTATTCCAATAGGTTGTATAAAGGTAGTCAAGTTTTGTAAACAATTTTGACGGACAATCTTTAAATATCATCCCTGGTTTTTTGTCTTTTTATTAACTAGGTATTTCACAATATTAAGCAAGTATTTAATTTTGTACGTATAGATATTTAACTAAGACTTTTGCAGTAAACAATAAGTTTAAACACACAATTTATTTAACTCTTTGAAACGATCGCACAGGACTTAAAAGGTAACGAACCTCCTAATAACCGCTTTCCGATGCTGAAGCATACTCATCTTTGTCACTCCTTTCGGTAAAATAGAGATAGCAATATGTGTTTGTACTCATTTTGAATACTAACGGTGAAACGCACTGACAAGTGTACCCGTGAAAAAGATTACTCTACTTTTAGTCGAGCAAAACAGCTCGTTAAAATTAATCTACCAGTAAACGGTATGAATGTGTTAAAATATTTTTAATTTGCATAATCACAACTGCTTACGAAATCTGTAATCGACTCGTTTAATTCAAAGTCATTTATTAACATAATTCTTTTTTTATTTCCAGGAATTACAGCTACTGATTTAGCTAATTAATCTTATTAATATAATAAATGCGTAAGTTTAGATGTATGTTTGTTAGAGTTTGTAGCCTAAACGGCTGAAGAGATTTCGATGAAATTTGGCATAGATGTACAGGATAGTCTGGAAGAACACATAGACTACTTACATTTGTTTTTTTTATTCCGCGCGGACGTAATCGCGGGTGAAATCTAGTATTAATATCAGCGGTATGTAAATTCGAGACATAAAATGAATATATACGAAGTTAATAAGCGAGAGATTCTAACATTTCCTAGTTTCTCGCGTTATCACGTGGTTAGTCACTATCGTAAGTACTCACTGTCATGTCAATGGCTCCTACGTAAACTATCGTATGTTTAGAACGCAAATTTTGGAAAATACAATTTTAGACATTTAATAATTATCAAACATAAGCATACGATAGATAACCGTAATCTGGCGTTCTTTCTAACGCTCTTTTCAAAGCTGAAACCTGTATTTATTTTAAAACTAAAAACAAAGGTTTTTAAAAAAAAAGTGGCATAGGATAGTCTACGTTGGTTCCATCCTTTTTCACTTAAAAAAACAGTTTACAATATAACTACAGTCTCAGATTATCTCGATATATTTTATCGACTAGCTGTTCCCATGCGGCTACATCCGCAGGTACTTGTAAAAACTTAATTTTTTCGTTTACATTTGTCAATTTATCAATTGCAAATGTCAAAATGACATGACATGATGAC
>DVQG01000689.1:0-13264 GCA_018231605.1 Papilio ambrax
GTAGGCTCCGAGCCCCTCTGTGGGGACATATAGTGAGCTGGTGATGATGATGATGATGAAAAAAATTAAAACCTGGTAGAAGAATCAATTTTTCACTGTGAATTTAATATGGTTTAAAGCTTTTTGAGTGTTTAAATTGTGTTGATATTGACTGTTTGAATATGATTACCTAATTATAGTGGACTTCATATTTCATGACACCATACTATTAGTTTGAATAGAGATTGGTAGATTTTTTTTTGTGTGCCACACCACAAGTTCCAAGATTCCTTTTGTTTGACATACCTTTTAATGGGTAGATGTGACTCATGATTACTCCGAAGTAACATAATTACTTACTGGTCTTTCATAGGTTTAGATTTTCAAGTAATTTTATTTAATGACTAACTGTTGCTTGTGACTTCGCCCACGGGAAATTAAAATATAATAAAAAAGTATAGTACTCATTGATAACATAGCTGTTTAATGGTGAAGCATTTTTGAAATTGGCCCAGTAGGTTTTGTGTAATTGGTATTCAAACAAAAAACGGATTTTTTCTCTTTATAATAGTATAGATTTAAATTCATTATTATTAAACATCAAATAGTTAAGGTAAGCAAGTTGGTATTATTACTTAGCAATTAGGTATTAAAAATTGCCAATAAATATAGCAAAATTTATTGTCAATTTTCAATACCTTAAGCCTGTTTGGTTGGTAAGTTTGAATCTCTCAAGGTGACATTCTAATGTTGTGTATTAGTAAAATCAGGGTCTGATATTACAAGTGATCCAAAAATTTTAATGTATCGTGTCGTAAAAGCGTTTGTTCTATTGACTTCCAGAATATTTTGTATGTTATATGTTCTTCGGATAGCTCTATAATATTAGCGATTATAGAAATGTTGCTAAACGCGTGCGATAAACCGGAAGATATAGAATTAGTCATTGGGCACAGCCGGTCGCGTCAACTACTGATACTGCGCGCCTCGCACCAGGAAATGCTAACAGGATTAAAGAAGGGGTTACAAAACATCCCGAATGAATACAATCGATGCATAATTAAACTATTTTTTAATATGGCAAATGAGTAACTTTTTTTACATCTTATTCGACTTTTATATATTTTTTTCGTAACACGAAATCGTTAATCCTTCATACCAGTGTTACCAGTAACTAATCCCTGATTTTCATTTGAATTTTAAGCAACGAAAGCATATTATTTGATATGTCTTTTGTGTAGTATCTCATTCACGATATAAATGCAAAGGTTTAGATGGATGGATGTTTGGTAGAGTTTATAGCCTAAACTGCTATACTAATCTCGATGGTATGTGGCGTACATGTACACGTACAGGGACATATAAGCTACATTTGTTTTGTTTAATTCCACACGGACAGAATTGCGGTCAAAAGCTACTCGTAAATAATTCTTAACTCTAACATTAATCAAATTATCTATCTATAAATAGTCATTGTCTACAAAGTACATGTTAAAAATAATTAATTAATTGCCTCATAAATATGTAAATAACAAAAGAACTCTGCAATTGAAATACTTTAGCAAATAAATTGATCAAATAATGAATAGCCGTCGTTGTTAGAGATATGCTTTTACTATCAATAACCCGTGAAATTCGACTATTGGAACACTTGTATTGAAAAATATATTGTCTCTATTATTTCAAGGAGAATGATAGGGATGACACGACATTTTCATACAACTCTTTAAATGGAAACCTAGTAGTACAAGTCAAACATAGTTATGATTGACGTAACATAAAATTTAATGAGTGTGTATTAAATTGTAATGATGGTGATATCACTTTATTAAAAAAATTCAAGGTACATCCTATTTCTCAAATTTCAATAAGCAATATCTTAAAAGCAATATTTGTTATTATTGGCCACTACATACGAAACTTTGTAATGATGTACGAATTGATATCTTCTATATTCAGTCAGGTTCTGATGGGGAGATTATGATAAAAAACTTGCAAACTATCGTAGTTCCATTGTGCGGCTCAAAGAGCTCTTGAGAAGCCTTTGAAATACGAACAAAAGCTTGATAACAGAGAAAGCGGAAGATAGAATCGATGAGTCCGGGATAAAATGCAAATTAGATTTTATTAACGACAATAATTCACAAAGTATAAAAAAAAAAAAAATTTGTTGACGTTTTACTTGTCTTTATAAATTGAACTGCTCCTATTATATGGCCTTAACTCTAAGCTTGTGCTTGTCGCCTTCTCTCATGTTGATACTTTATCTGCGTACGTATCCTGCGTAAATGGAGATAGAATGCGATGTAGAGTTTTACACAATTAACTATAACGCCAGCAGTGTTTGATATTTTCTACTAGTCCTGTTTTTTTGTACAGTCACATATCATTAATTGTTTCAAATAACGTACAAATCTTTGGATTTAATCAAAAATGTCGCTTCGAATATATGGCAGAGACGAAGTGTGAGTAGGGTTCCGCGCATGTGCGGTTTGGGCGTGTCTGTCGGTCGTGGCCGCTTGCCGGCAGTTCCGCACCGGCACCGGCGTCTGTACCCACACACTCTGCAGCTCTTCTGCTACCCTGGTACTGGTAATATATTTTATTACATCTTTTCTGATATGCTATATATGTATTATACATATATGTAGATTGGTTTGCGCTTTTTCATTAAAGATCAATGAACCCATAGATGAAATTACGCGTTTCCATTTTCTGATAGCAACCTACGCAAAACATTTATGGTTATTACTAAAAAAGGTGCGGTTTGTGTATTAACAATAGTGGTTTTATCTAGTTTTAGTAATTAAAGCACAAAGCAATTATCTATGACTTTGATGAAATGTAAGCGATTAGTTTGTAGGCCCCATATTTAGTACTCGTAACATTTTTTCACCAAAACAAATGAATCGTCTTAAAGTAAGATTATACCGGCTTTTCATAGTAATAAGCGGTTTATACATACGTTATCTTGTCTGATTTTAATTTTGAATCATTAGTGAACCTTCTAGAAGATTTTTAGAGAATTTTGTTATTCACAGCAATACTTAAATAACTGGAGAGTGGTCTTTTAGACTAAAACACGATTATTTGAGATACATTTGCATGTGCAATAAATCCTTAGAAGCTGTGATAAGTAACGACGCAAACATATAATACTTAAAACCATATTGCATTATATTAATATTTGGATTGTATTTATATCATATTTTGCCTGAAATTATTCAAACTATAGACAAACTTATTATCTACATTTACACAAAGTTAAAATAGTTATCTAAGCTAAAATACAACATAGTTTACGTTATTCCTTTTACTAAATAGCCTGTGTTTGCTCGTCAGGAAACGATGTAAGATATAACACGTGGAAAGTAGACATCGTGTTCAAATCTTGTGATAAACAAAAGCCCTTTATTACGAAAGAACAAACATTGATGCAATCCATTATTCTTATTGGAATAGAGAACTTGAATGAGGTATAGTGGAATCACTCGTCATAACAGCCGTGGGGGAACGACCCTCCGTTAACGTACGCGCGTCGCGGGTCGCGGTTTCTGTTCACACAGTCCCCGTCACACTAATATAGGGTTGCCGGTAACTCAAAAACTAGCTTATAGCTTGGCGCTAAGAATACATGTATTGATGTTTATTTTCTAGTTTATTTGTTTAATTTTAAGATCATAGCTGAAAATACGAATGATAAATATAATACAATTCAAAAATAGTTAATCCGTTGAAGTTAAAAGCTCCTACGATGAAATGCTATTTAACGGAGGAATTAAATCTATAAGATTCAATGTATCCTTTATTTATTACGTTTTGAAATTAAGTAATAAGCAAAGCACAAGCATATAGTGAATGAGTACATAAGGGTAACCTATAGTCACGTATTTTCACTTGCATTTTTCATACGAGATAAAATATTGAACGTCCATGTGGCGGGTGCAGTGATATGAGCAATTACTACAGAGTACCCTCGGCGCGCGCGCTAATTGTTCTTGTAGGGGCCTCTACGTCCTCTCCCATTTTGTTTTCCCTTTTGTCATTGCGACTAGGATTGAAGGTATATACTTTTATTTCTTTTATTTGTTGCACGAACTTATGCGGCAATGTGGTCGAAAAAGTTGAGATAAAAAAAAACTTCCATAACTTGCAGAAATATCAGAGCAGAAAGCAAGTGGAGCTTTTGAATTTGTACTTCGCTATCTCCGTCTGAATCAAATTAGCAATCCGTCAAGAGCGTTAATTACGTATCTACCTACTCTAACTTTTACCAGTTTATGTTCTGCATTTAGCTCTTTTTTTAATAAATTCATCAATTGAGTTAATTAAATGTCAATGTGAATTAAGTTTTAGAATAAAATACAATTTAAAATTTCTGGTATTTATGAATTAACCAGAAGAGGTTAGTACTTTTACTACTGTCATTTTAAATTCGCACTTGCTAAAAAAATTTAAACGCACTCGCTTTTATGTACAGAACTTAATTAAGACATATTTTATCACTATAACGTCATTGTTATAAAGTTAAATTACTTCGGTTAGCTAAGTTATAGGTAACCTTAAAATAGGAATATTGCTACCTTGCAATAATTAACAACGACCACTGATTTGACTTCATTAAGCCGGTAGTACGAACCGATTCCTATATTCGAAGCTCCTTTTCCGGAGACAGGAAATCAATTTTCCAATGATAGCTGCTGACGAAATGAGATTACTTTCCTCTACCCATTTTCTGCGTCGTATCAATGTGTTAGATACATGTTAAATTCACGTTTGGTTGCAAAATCCCAAAAATTCACTCTCACTAAAATGGTTTACTTTTTTCATAAAATTATCTTGAGATTCCATAAAAATTATTGGACCGAAATACAAGAAAAACGATTTTGTTTTAAAATTATGTATATGATGTACAATTCGAATCTCGGTACAAATAAAAGCAAGCCGTTCACAAAAAGTTCTGCGTTAAAATAAATCAAATACTTAAATTTCATGTGTAACATAGGGGAAGAGGTGGAATGTATACGAAGGAGGTATGAGGTGGTTACACGAGCTCGGGGAATTTTCACATTCCGATTTTTGTTAGTGCCGCGCTGCAACGAACCCAATTAGCGCCAACTGTACCGTGAAACGCTTTTGCATTGTCACTGTTTCCGAAAGTAACCTGTAATTTATCGCTGCGTTCATAAAAATAAATTCCAGCTTTTAATTTTTACATGGGAACTTTTATATCTGTCTTGAAAACGAATGTGACATGTCGCTTTTAGCCGAATACATTGTTTGTGAAAAAACATGGCGTGTTCATTTATTGAAAAGTCATATTTGACTTTAACATTTTCGTTTTAACATCGCTTTTAGCTTTTTTTCGACACCGTGGTTTTCGAATCTCGAGCTTGAATTGTTTTGAACAAGTTTTTGATAAGAGAACGTGATATCTTAGACATCATGTACTGAAAGCTGCTTGTTTTCTGCTTTCATGCGTCTGAGAGCATTTTTTTAAAATAAAACTCTCTTTGAATTCTCACTGTTTTTTGACATACGTAATTCATTTGTCTAAAACTGCAATAAGATGTAGAGAATTATATGACTAACGGATAGTAAAAAAATGCGGTCATGTTGTAAAGCTCAGCAAAAAGTACCTCGTGAAACCTCGCGCCGTGAATGACTCATTCTCTACAGCTAATGAGTCGCTGTACTTACGGCAAAGCTTGGCATATTTTTAACGTGTTCTACTTGTAAGTGAAATCTTTTTTCAGATAATTTTTGTAAAAAATAGAATAACGTTCTAATTATTTTTAAAAAACTAACACAATTATTTTCGCCGGGTTTCGTAAGCCGTTCATAAAAATATCCACATTGTTTGTTACCTTTTCATTCTAGAAGAAGCAGATGTTAAGTTCTAGTTTATATTTAAATTGTTACTTCCAAGAACTAAAGATATCAGTAATTGGTTGGCGAAGCGCCTAATATTACACTCCGGATGCCATAAAAATTGTTTTAAACGATAAATACCTTAAACAACAAGGACAGCTGGTTGTGTTTATCCCAAGTTCAACACCTGACTTCAAAGAATTATTGATAGGTGCCAGTCTAAACAACAAACTTACATAGGTATATGCTTTTATTTGTTATTATTGTAGCTCTTGTGACTTCGTTGCCGTGAAATTAAAAATATAGCATATGTTACTCACTGATAACGTAGCTTTTTATTAATGTAAGAATTTTTAAATCAAATCAGTAGTTTTAGTTATTTCAATGCATACAAAAATACAAACTTTTCCTCTTTATAATATTAGTATAGATTAGATATTTTTTGTAATAATAAGGTTTTTATTTAAATTTGTGATTAAGTTACTTTTTAAATCGTGTAATACGAATTTATAATCGAAGTTTGTGGTAAGGATAATTTTGTTACGTCACTAGTCGTGCCAGTCGATAAGTTGTCGAAAGCAACGCTGGATCCCCCGGAGTATTTCCTTGCTCGTTGGCTCCCTGCCATGATACGGTGTACTGCACCTTGCTTAATTTATTTCATTTAACCCCAATACCTGCATTAAGAACCGTTTTACATTTTTAGATGAATTTCTTAGTTTTGGGGCGTTTCACTTATTTGGTGATGTATTGAAATAGTTTAATACTTGTAAATTAATATTTCTTATTGCATAAAAACTGTATAGATTCCGAATACAAAATTGGATAATGTAGGGTCCATATGCCACAAGTCGTTTTCAATGCATAGTATATTTCAGATCCCAAGAATGTCATAAGTATTAATAAATAGTACACGAAATACAACTAACATCTGACATGTGTTTGTATTGAAGAATGACCTTTTTTTTAATATTTAGCAAAACTTATTAGAAATTAATTATAACTATAGATAAGAATATAGTTAATTTTTCAGCCAGTAGTTTTTAATATGATAATTAAGCGTGATGTTAATATCATAGCTGTTTTCACTATGACAATGTAGGAGTTAAAAATGGTGTACTCAAAAATAGTAAACAAGTTGCATAAGCGATGTTATCCAGAGATTTTACATATGCACGAGGTATGTTGTGTCCGTGTTACAATAATTTATTCGTTTTTTTGTAGAGGCGGAAAGAACGCGGTCGCATTCCTACGGGTACCATTCATACCGTGGAGCTCGCTCAGTTGGGCGAAGTCAGCAAACAAATACCAGACGAGGAAGGCGAAAAAAGCCCCTTGTATAGGTACCCCTTTCAGGTACGGTCAGACACGTTGTTTTATAATAATTTCTTCTACATTTAAAATAAAAAGTAATTAAGCACTTTAATAAGGGTGTCTACAAGATTATACATTTAGTTTTAAATAGTCGTGGTTTTGTTCAGGTATCGTATACGGAGAATAATACAGATTACACTTTGTACCTTGTTGCCGGTGACCATAGTGAGAGATTGCGTTGGATTCACGCTATAAGAACTGGTAAGTATGTTTGATAATAATCAAGGAACGAATAGTATGTTTAGCTTTAACATCGCCAAACGAGCGAGTAGGTTAGCTCGTGTAAAATGAACCCAACTGCCAACAACATAATGAAGTTAAGTCTCCACAAGTAGCCCATATTCCATAGAAATTGTTTGATAGCGTGAACGCATTATAAGATTTTTGGTACCTAGGTATCATTAACTATGATTGTTGTTAAACTTAAAGAGAAGATACTATAATAAACAAAATTGCTTATTTGCTATAATCACTGTGCAGGCGTTTGCTTGGTTATATAACTTAGATTTAATTTACCTATTTTTATGTAGTATCCTTTTTTTATTTTAACATAACTTGATTAATTTTTTGTATATACCCTTGTGTTATTTATATTAAGTCACAAGAATTACAAATTAACGTGACTAATTAACAAGCTTAATAATAGGAATCTTTGATTTGATTTATTTTCCTTTCTCTCTTCTCGAGAAGCAACGAAAGTTGGATGGGATGAGTCATCATTCGGAAGTTAATTTTGTACCGTTCGATCTGTAGTAACCCCGGTTAACTTTTTGTTCTTAACATTATTCATCTACAGCTTTAATCATGACTTAATTTAGTACATCTTATTTATAACATTTAATGTCAGTACTCAGAGGCAAGTACTAAATCTGAGTGCGGGTGTTTTAAATATTACTTTCTAACAAGAACAGGAAAAAATGACGGTTAACCTAAAAAGTGTTTTTAAACGTACATTGTCCGTGCTGGTAGAAGCGTTTGTAGCACCTACACCGTCCTCGAATGAAAGGATTCTGGCTAACAAAAAGAATAACATAGTATCGTGTCACACCTTTGTTACTGCCTTAGACTTTTTGTACGTTTTGTTACTCTGGCAAACGTTTCAATTTGAAATGAATTTAAAAGAGTACGAAATATATAGTTTCAATAGAAATAGTATGACTTTTATTTATCACAGTCAAAGACATTGTGATTTTTATGTGTACGGCTATACTAAATTATTTGTAGTTTTACCTTAAGGTTCATTTCATATAAAAAGTGTATAAATAAACTTTTTGCGTAGAAATCGTATCTCATATACTTTATCTTTTGTGTGTTGAACAGAATATTTAAAATTTTCGTCCACATTTAAAAGGATTCGACCCTCTCATTCAGATAGTAATCGCCTTCGGTAGTGCGTGACTCCACCCCACATTACTGTAAATCTGTTTAGGGTAAGCGCCTTCGTATGTTAGAGTAAAGAGCGGTTTAAATTTTACTCAAGGCTAAGTTGAATAGGTTACGATAGTTTTTGCTTTTGACAAGACTGTATTCGATCTTTTCTTTTTCTTTTTTTTTTGTTTTTTAACTCGTTATGATAGCATTATTATGGCATAAACATTCTAAATAATGTCTGTCGCTGTCGCATCGCAAACTTTTATAAAAAGAATGCAATTAAAAACGTAGAATCCGCAGGTGAGAACAATGAATAGAAACTATTAAATATAAGAACCCATGAGAAAAACAGATGATAACTTGATAAGCATAACAGCTGTCTTCTGTGAAATAATTATTATACTTTTTAAAGAAAAGACAAAGTAATTCTCCTTTAAAATAAAAACGTTAAAATGTCTTATAAGCGTATAGTACGTGACATTAGTACCAAAACATGACTAGCGGAAACGCTGAAGGTAAAATTTAATATGCAATGCAATCACTTGATTACTGATTAGTCGACAATCAATTCAAATAATTTTCTGGGACTTCCACTAGCAAGTAAACAACTGAATTCAGTTAGTTCTAAAAGTAAAGTTGGCTTTACACACAGCGAGAGTGTTTTTAAAAACTTTGCGAAAGCTTAGATGGATGAATGAATGTATGTTAGAAGTTGCAGCCTAAACAGCGAACGGATTTCTATGCAATTTATATGTGTATCCTATATGTGTTCACATAGGCTCTTGTTTTTTAATTCCACGCGAACGGAGTCGCGGGCGATAGTTAGTTTATATTTAGGGAACAATATTTTAATAAGATGTACGTTGTAGTGTGCGTGTCGAATTCCCGCCGCGCGCGCTACCACCCGGCGACGTGGTGCGCGCGCCGCTGGGGCTGCTGCCAGGACGAGCGCCGCGCGGCGCCCGGCTGCTCGCTCACCACCTTCTGGCCGCTGCCGGAGCCGCCCGAGCCGCCCGACACGCGACACGACCTCATACTACCGATCAACGATACCACACGTAAGTATCGAATACTGTCTAATATCAAATTATGTAACTGTCCACTTTTAAGTGGTCATCCTCAGTATAGATTCAGAATGAGACAATCTATCAAGGGTTTTCTGAGTAAACAATTAAAGATTGTGAGTGCGACAGTAAATCGTAAGGGGCTGTCCTACCGGATTCTTCTAAATTGTTTGAATTATCAAACGTGTAAAATATGCAAGGTAAAGGTTCGACCATTTCTTGTTTTACAATTCAAGATTCCGCTAAATACGAGCCTGGTAAATAGTAGGTGTTATAATAAGAGTATTAATTTTTAAAGTACTTTGTGAAGTGAAAATCCAGTTTACACAATGTAGGATTTGAATCCACTCATGAGAGTTCAAATCGGACTCCGGATCACTGTGCCGTAGAAGCTAGGCTTAAGTTTATCAAAAATTGTGTAGGTGTACTATAGATCACCTTGACACGCTTTAAGTCTTAATTTGTAAAACGATACACTACTTTTTTACATATGCATTCACTTGACTTTTTTATTCAAAATCAATTAAGGCCACGGCTTTCTTTACGTAGAATTGGATGGACTAATTATTTTTTTATATCAATTACTATTTTAATTAAATATTATGCCTTTTTATGCGTGTTACACATATAACTAAAGTCTATATAATTATTTATGACTTTTTTGTTCCTGTGTTAGACATTGTGAATTTTTAGAATGTAAGACGATCTACCCTTCGCACTCTCTCACTCTTCTAACAACCTCAAAAACATTGCCGGAGAATAATTAATTATATATTTATGAGTGGCGCTTAACTCATGTTAAGTGGCGATTGCCGATGTTATGTCGGCCATAAAAATTAATTGCCACTGATAAAATTATGTAATTACAAAAGATTTAAAATTTAGCTTCTATAGAAAAATATCTTTCGGATACGCAGTGGTTTAAATATTTTCTTTTATAACTGAAAGTTTAAGCTGCGTCATTAAATTACAACAATTCTATTAGTTCCTTATAAAAGTGAATTTGGGATCTCACTTTTACTCATCATCTTAAAAGTAACAGTTGCAAATTAATAAATGTACTATTCGGTAACCGTGTCAATGTAGAGTTATCAATAATTTCGTCATAGGAAACTCGTCCCTATTGTTACGGTGTTAGGTCTCTGCTTAAAACATTGCAAGGCTTTATTCATGTCAGTCTGATGACGTATAACTTTCGTCTTCTTCGCTCTTTTGGTGTTTAGGGCTTGCAAAGTGAGATGTAAGATACGCCTGCGCGTAAGCATCGAACGGTGAATGTAGGCCGCGTGCGACCATCTTTAATACCCTCTCTGTTTCGTCTCTCAATATGTAAAGGCTCGTTCTCTATGTTTAATACGTTCGAATTCTGATATACAACTTAAAGTTGTACACAGCGCCCTATCCTTGAATTTATTTTAATTGACGTAGAGAAACGACGCTATTTTAGCGATAAATTGTCACCTGCATAACAAGTAGATATATTATTAATTAAGATTTACGGACATGTCCCATTTAAACATTGTACACTAAATGTAAGAAAAAGTTGATGTTGATGATGTTTCTTGAATAGGAATGAACAAGAATGATTAAAAAGACAGCGCTAATATTTAAAAGAACAAAAATTGTAGTCTTCTGAAAAAAAAACTACTTTATAGAATTTAAGCATAATTCAGTATTAAATGAATGTACTTGATCGATTTGACACAAATAAGGGGTGTTGTAAAATAATGTTAGTGCAGGCATTATGTAGCGCGCCTTACTCGTACTGCAACGGTACATTGACACGTCGCGCGGCGCTCGACAGTCGGCAGTCGACGGTGCGGCGCCGCGACGGACGTCCGTTCCTAACCACACATGTTGCAGACCAAAGTCGACGACACCATGGTCACCAAGAAGAAGTCCAAGATACCTTGCCTCTCGCTATCCTCCTTCCTGCCCGCGTTAGAGGGTAATACTTCAGCTAATTTGGCTGACCTTTTTTTAGGCAATGGCCTCGTCGACACCGGTTGCGTTCACTCGCTGCACTCACTTTCTTGTCTCTCGATCAGGTGTACGCAATGCAATCGGTTTGTGTAAAGTGATACGGTGTTTGTGTTTAAAAATTGTTCTTTTCGGTGAATTGCGACATATTTGCAGTGATATCCTGTTTCTGTCGCTCAGTGTTTGTGATTGCAATGATGTTCTTGCAGTGTGAGATATTCCTGATTTGTTTATGTTGTTGTTTTGTACTTTTGTTATTAATTTTGTATCGTTACTTTTTAATTCTATTTTATGTTTCGACGTAATTAATATTTCATGCTATGCTGTAATGCAAAAATTGCAAAATTTTACCATTCCGAATAAAAATACAACTTGCTGAAGATTTAGTTGTATTTACTATTTTTCAACTAAAAACAAGAATCCTTGCACTACAACATTTGCACATGCATAAAGTGAAAGAATAATATAAAATTCGAGATACAGTTGCCTTTAAAGGACCTTATCATTACACAACTTAGTTAAATACATTTTTGCCAACAGCACGCTGTTGCAAGGATAACCTCTTCTTAACTTGATTACTTACGTATTATTTTGTCTTTTACATTATTACCTTATTCAATACGCCACTTGTTTATTTAAATATATTTACGATGTTATTTCATGATAATATAGCAAAGCTAATGATGACAGGTTCAAACAGGACCTAGAATACATGTATTAAAATTTGTTAATAAATATACAAGATGTTAAAAAAATGATTCAAACTAATATCCTACTTACCTTTTTATTGCATACATTTAAGGGATTTAATTGTACAATCGTAAAAATCGACATATTAGCATTGATAAAAACCAGCTGAGAAAAATAACTTAAATCTTAGATGTTACTATAGAGAATCCTCGCAATAAACTAAAACGTTGCGTTCATTACACAGATAAACATTAATAACAATTATAGTATTGCTTTATGTAAATATTGTATTGAAAGTTAAACAATTATGCAGCTCGTCTCCATAGTCTCTTTAAATATATAAATGAGAGATAGCTTAAAATTTCTTTCCAGTATAGTATTTTAGATATATCTTGTCCAAGAAATAAGTCTAGTATTTTAAAGTCTTCCTCATCTTACACGATTCTACAACCGATATATACATTAATTGACATATTACATAACACATTCTCAATTGACCTTGGATTTTTCGACAGTGGATACCCACGTTAAGAACATATTAGTTCTGTATTTTTAAATCGATTTTTTTTAGCGGTGACTGCGGCAGTCACGATGCCCGGGGGAGGCGCGCCCCCGCCCGGCACTCCCTCTTCCAAACCAAAGGTGAGCTACAAAATTAAAAAAAAACAATGAATGAAACACTTTACTGTGGATTTGTCTTTTCATCGTGTCGACAGCCTATTAGAAACTATAGTATCTATACTTTTATATTTATAACTTATACTAATATAATAAAGCGTAAACACACACTACTTTGTGCCATAGTGCAATCAGAGCATGTTTTTAGAATAAACCTTTGTTTAATAAAACGCATTACACTTACGACACGCTTTAGGCTATATATTTTCAAGCTATCAAACTTAGGGGGTCAATAAATTCTAAGAAAACCTTAATAT